>JAMKCH010052699.1:0-21512 GCA_023653785.1 Ophioderma brevispina
AATCTGTACAGAAATTCAATAATAAAAATAAAATTTAATAATATTCTACAAATTTTATTTCTTCTTGACTCTAAAGAAGGATATTAGGTTTCGCTCGACTCTAATATGCATCGATGGTTCGCCATCGAGGCAAAAAAAAAACTTTGAACTTGAAGGAGGCATTTGGGTATTGTGCCAAATCGTCCAGTGATGCCCTCCTTGGGCAGCCATATCTACAAAAGGGTATCAAACGCAAAGGTTAATGTTTAATGAAATTTTACCTTTATGAGAATTTAAACCTTTATGAAGATTTGAAGCTTTTACGAGAATTTGAAACCTTTAAAGATTGAAAACTTATGAGATGAAACTTTTATGAAGATTTGGAAAAAAATTGTCAAAGTATCTAAGCACTGAAACATGTGTGAGAAATTGAAAACCTTACGAGAATTTGAACGTTATGAAGATTAAAACATCTAAAGAATTTGAAACCTTGATGAGAAATTGGAAACTGTTATGAAGATTTGAAACTTTTATGAATATTTGAAACTTTTAGGAAATTTGTGAAAACTTGTAATGAGATTAGAATTTGAAACCTTTATGAAGATTTGAAATCTTAGGAAGATTGAAATCTTTATGAAGATTTGACCTTATGAAAGTTGAAATATTTATGAAGATTTGAAACCTTATGAAGATGTGAAAACACACTAGAAGATTTGAAACCTATGAGAATTTGAAATTTTATGAGAATTTGAAACCTGTATGAGAATTAGCACCCATAATGAAGATGTGAAAATATTTAAAATTTGAAACATTATGAGAATTTGAAAACCGTGGAAAGGTTTGAAAAATTATGGAAAATTAAACTTATGAGAAGCCTTTTCATCAAAATTTGAGACCATTTTCGAGTTTATTTCAGCTTATTTCGGTATTTGAGACCTTTTCTGCATTTGATACCCTTTGGTAGAGTTGCCGCCCTCACAGGCCCATGAGGCCAGTGGAGCATGGAAGCATGAAGAATTGGGCAGGGACATCACATGTTGTTCAGCAGGTTCCTGTGTTTTGCAAAGTTTCGAAGAAAAGTAGACTTTGTTGGTTAGTTATGATGGCACATTAGAGAGTTTTCGGTATGATGTAAGGTATTTGAAGACGGTGTAAAGCAAAATAGTTAGTATTATATCTATAGTAAAACTTTAAAAAGTAAATACAAAAGCCTCAATAATGAAAAGGGGCAAAATTCTGCGACCCTGCCCACCCAAACATTACAGGCCGCTATAGACAAGCGGGGGCTTAATACAATGGCAAGCTTAACTGTTCCGGTAATTAATCGTAACTCAGGTTCACATACACATACATGGCCTGACGTTGAGAACGTGGACAGGGAAATGAGGATTTCCAGAAAGAAAGCTGCCCCGTATACCTTTTCACACATCATTCCACCAGGCACAGACAGAGCCGAATCCCCATAATAGTTAGCCTGCGTAGCCGTAGAACACTTCATGTGCATGACTTGGCATGCACGTAGCAACGCGGTAATGTAAGGGCGTATTTACGCTAGTTCTGTAAATGGGATGCCAAGACGTACGCTTTGTCTTCCGATGAAACGCTTCGTTAGGAATAAATCAAAATTTCAAAAGTAATTTCATTTAATAATACAAATTGGTTGTTCACTGGATAGATATACTATCCCTGTTAATATGGCATGTCAACCACATCTCTCAGATTAGAAAATAGTGAAGATTTTTGAAAGAAAGGTTAAAAAAGCAAGCCTCACTTACCATTCAAACTTGCCGCCAGTAAAAACGGAAGAAGAAGGGTTTGTACCTCCCTACCCGTTGCATTTAGGATGTGCGACGTGCACCGCGTATAATTTTCATCACTGCATGTCACAAAATGTGTGTCGATGTTGCCATGTGTAACAACAAGCATTGGCTCCCCAGTCTATAATTAAAATCGGCCGGACATTGCCAATTTTCGCTGGTAACGATAACAAAAACGAACGAGTTGTCGGACCATTGAGCAAGTATAATGTTTTCTCGACTCGACCGAGGTCAAATTCCCATTTGTGCAAACAATATTAGAAACTTCGGGAGTGTTGTGCATTACTACTGTGTTAAAAAGGACACACATGTCTTAGCAACTACCCACAAAGCGGACACACCGTGGCCAACGCTATCGTGACGCCATTTTGGGAAAAGGAAATATTTTATATGATCTTTCCATTGCTTAACTATCTCACCAAACTAAATGCCTCACGATGTCATTAATGTCTAGATCATTTTATAATTTCGATGATGCCTTGGGGAATTCAACGACAGATGTAATTTGAGGGGTAATTTTCATACGGCGTCATGGGCTTGGGCAGGGGGTGGTAAACTAATACAACAGTATTGTAAATTATGCTGGTGCCCTGTGCCGTGGGTTTCGGCTTATGGCCTCAGTGGTGAGACACATAGTCGGCAAGGAACAGCGTAGCTGTAATGCAATGTGATCAATTGCGCAAGCAAGTGGAATACCTGACAGAAGAGTAACGTCTTGATCACTCCCCTCGGCCCCCAAAAGATTCCGCTGCACAATTGCGAGGGGGCCGAGGGAGTGATCAAGCTTCTTCTTCTTGCCGTCCACCACATACATGTTGAATAAATGGCGTATTGTCGCCCATTTTCCTTCGATATACGTCAAATTTTATTGCTACAGATAAATTTTATATTTATACAACAGCACAAAAATCAATGAAAAATAAGGTGGTAAACAAGAAGGTGGTTGAGATATTGTCAAGGGTTTCTGCAGCCAACGGCAGTCCAAAGCCCGAATACAGGCCTACCACGCATGAAAGGGCGAGAGGGGTGGGGTAAAAGTAGTGGAAGTAGTGTTTCTTTTTCGGAAGTTCACTCGAATTTATAGTACTGAACAGTTTTTGGCGGGGAGGGAGTCCGGCCCTCTATTAAAATAGTCCAGTCTCATTTTTTGATGGGGCAAGAAACATACGCACGTGTTTTTTACTTCCTATATTTATTATTATTACACACACACCACCCTCACACACACACACCACACGCACCACATCTACACACACATACATACACACCACACGCATACTATATATACACCCATACACACACACACACACACACCATTTTTATAATTTATAATAGCCTATAGGCCTATAAAAACTAATCTGACTTTTGTTCAACATGTTTCACGCCAATGAGGCAACTTTAAAAACATTTCTTCGGCTTGGAAAAATCAGTTGTAGCCTCAATATCTGGTCTGAATGATCGTCTAATTATTATAGCTATATATCAGAGGACGTCATATTTTGTTTCCATCGGGACATCGGGATCACTTGTGCCAAGCAAGTGATTCATGCACCAAAACTTCACGTTCCGCCCAACCAGGCGCTGCGGTCGGTCCGTGTGAAAATCCGGTTGCCAGAAATTTCACAAGACGGTAAAGCACCGACGTCCATTTTATGTAAACAACCGATACAGCACAATCGACATGGAAGACAACCAAAAAACCGTGTGAGGACCAGTTAGGATTGCTTTTGAAGCAGATCATGAAACATTATAATGGTGAAAATGGGTTACCTCTATTGCGAAGTTACCATTCGACTACCATTCGTCGCGAATAACACCTTTCGAGAAATAATAAACTGGCGATTCAATGCAAGTTTAGTACTTTTTCGGCCATCGGCTTCGACACAGAAATCGAGGTTTCCCAACTTTCAACCCTCATTTTTTTTGAATAGAAAAACCTTCGGATCGACCATTTGGCAAGTCTCTCTGTGTAGATCAGGTTGACACTACATAGTAATCGTTTTTAATGTAATACTACAAAACTTTCAATGAAATATCGCAAAAGTTGAACACTACTTGAATTTCGAAAGAGTGCCGGATGTCTTAATGGATTCTTGTCGTCTGCTGCCAATTTTCACCGTGACAATGAGGTAAGGACACCACACTCGGCGGGTGCCTGATTCGCTAGCTTAGTTATTACGCGCCAGGTAATTGTAAATACGTGGCTACGATTCAGATGCGGGTTGTTTGAAATATTTTAACCGTAAATGCCACTGCAGTTGAAGTGGTTTGAAGCTAAATGTACACAGAAATGGGCGGAAAGTGACCGGTTAATCCAGCTTAATCATCTCTGTGAAAAAAAAGTTATCGATCTGGAAGTTTAAGTCTTTGCACGGGCAGTCGAATGGCGAGAAAACAAAATTTAACATATCAAAGTCCATCACAAGTTTGCTAAATCGACCATGAGGCCCACCGAATTTTTACACTCTCTCGGTCTCTATCCGTCAACTTTGGGGGGGGCCCCAGTTGACGGAGTAGAGTTTTCGATCAAGATGTGGGCAGGGCTCGATTAGAAAATAAAAAATTTACATGCAAACCCCCGATTTTTTCAAAAGGGCTGAAAAATACAAATTTTGCACGCACAGGGGAAATTCTGCATGCACAGAGCCCAAAGTTACATGCATTTGTGCATGTAAAACCCCTCTAAATCGAGCACTGGTTGTGGGGACTGTAGCTAGTCTGCAATGCAACCCTAAATATACGAGCAAATCAGATGCACTCTTTAATTGGAATGACGTTTTTGTTACGGACCGCTCTATTTTAGGTTTGCAGAACAGTGTATTTAAAAATGTGTAGCAGTGGATTTACTGAATTCATATAAATACAACTCAAATAAAATTACCCCAAGTTGTTGCAAATGTCCTTATTATAATCCAAAGACCGGTCAATACGTGTACAAAGCCCCGCACCAATGTCGTGGCTATTTTGATTGGTGTTGCAATCCTCTAACCAATCCAGGCATAAACTTCGTACAAACTCGGTACACCCTGGCACAAAAAGTCAGCCAAATCCGATCCCGGCTAAGAGTGTAATAAGTCCCGGCCATCCCCAGGTACCCAGGGGCCGGGACATCAATTGACAATGCGATTAATAAGTGTGTGCCCTGTGTTTATGAGTGGGATAATGTGTAATTGTTGTGGGCCGCCAGCTATAGCTGGCAGGACCACTTTGCATTCTGTTGTGTGTGTGTATGTTATGTGTGTGTATGTTATGTGTGTGTGTATGTATGTGTGTATGTGTCACTAAAATGTTTAAGTTTTTTTTAAAATTGACCCATTTGAAAAGTTGAAGTTCAATTGGAACCAAACTTGCTTTATGTACCCAAGGGATCCCTCATATGTTGATGAGGTCAAAGGTCATATACCAAGGTCAAAGGTCATGGAGCGGCCCTCAGCTTATATTCTCTGAATATAGCGAGCACGAAAGCCGAGAACCGCAAAATTCTAGTTTTTGTTAGCTCTGAATATTTGCGACTCTTTTTTTCTTCGGAGCCTATTCAATAATAATTAATAATAATTTGTATTTTTTTTTTCAACTACACTGCTACAGGTTATTGTATACGGAAGTGCTTCTTTCTAAACCTCTTTAACGCCGCACGGGACAAAATACTTTTGGGCTACGGGGGCTATTTGAGCAAATTCTGCCAAAAAGTAGCCCTCATAGTGCATTTTACCATAGGCCAAAATTTCTCACGGGGGCTATTTTGTGAAAACTGAGGGCTAATTGCCCTTAGCCCCGTTATTTTTGGCCCTGTTCTGACCGTGATGCTATTACATTCATATGAAAAACGTTCACACATAGAAGTTCCTTTTACTACATCTAGCAAAGTAAAGCTTGTTACAGAGTCGATAAATATTTGAACATGTGAAGAGACTTAATAGGTATTTTACATGTGGTGAACCCGAATATGATCCAATTATTAGGATGTTTTATTAACCCTTTCACAGAAGCAGGGTAAATTACGTCGCTGTGTCTAAGAAGCAGGTTTGATCCCAAAAACAATTTTGTTGGAATCTAATTCGCTACTGTGTTAAGTTCCAAAGTTTACGAGAATCAACATGATTCAACCTCAAATCAGTTCCAGAATCCTTTGCGAGAATCGATTCTCGATTCTCGCCGAAATTCTATCTTGCCTGGGAAGGCATAATATCATCAACCTAAAACTCTATTGCAATTTTGGCCATCTCTTCTAATATCCCCACCCGTAACATCCGAAGCAAAAAAGAACCCCTAGCTTACTTGAAAAAATACCTGATGCAACTTGCGTTAACCACATCGAGTTATATTTTTAATGACCTACAGCGCATACCTCCTAATTGTTTTATCTGTCGTCCACTAAACGCAATGTTTGGCACTCTATACTAGCCCTCTAATACGCCTACAATCATGATTTACTGTGCGGTTCTTCTTGCGTATTATTCAATGAGTCACGCAGCAAATATGTGTTAGCCGTGGGAAATATAGGTGGGCCAGGAATGTGGTCCAATTTCATGTATTTTTTTATATCAGGGACTACTTTTTTGGGTTGGTCCGATAGGACAGACCTTTTCAGCATGAATTCCGTGTGTCGTCGTCTGCGGCGTCGGCGTCGGCGTCGTGAGCGTTTCTTGTGAACAAAATTCGGATCTGGTTGCGAGCTACAGGGCTGTAAACTTGGGGGAAGGTTCGGGGTTACAGATTCTTCCGAACTGATTAAATTTACAACAGTGTATAGCATTCTAATTACCTAATTTGCATAATTAATTAGCATAGTTTACCTATGTTCTTGATTTTCATCAATTGCCACTTTTGTGAACCAATATCTGAGATCTGTAGTCCACACGTGCTGAAACTGGTGGAGGGGTGCCGGGGTTAAGGATTCTCACACTGATTCATTTTCAAACAGTATTATATGCATTCTAAGTACCTAAATTTGCATAATTAATTAGCATATTTAACCTATTTCTTGATTTTCATTGACACTCCGTTTGTGAACAAAATATCTGGAATTCTTTAGTCACACACGGGGCTGAAACTTGGAGGGATGCGAGTTAACAGATTCCTGAACTGATTAGATATACCACAGTACATTGTCCTGGGTTATGGGACATTGTCCTTGGGTATAAACATTGTCCTGGTGTATGGGACAATGTCCTGGGCTATGTGACATTGTCCTGGGATATGGTACATTGTCCTGGTATGGGACATTGTCCTGGGGTAATGGGCATTGTCCTGGGGGTATAGACATTGTCCTGGGGGTATAGTACATTGTTCTGGGGTATGGAACATTGTCCTGGGGTATGGACATTGTTCTGGAGGTATAGAACATTGTCCTGGGGTATGGGACGTTTTCCTGGAGTATGGGACATTTGTCCGGGGATTGGCACATTGTCCTGGGATATGGGACCTTGTCCTGAGGTTATGGACATTGTCCATGGAGGTATGGGACATTGTCCTGGGGTCTGGACAAATTGTCCTGGGATATGGGACATTGTCCTGGAGTAGGGGACATTGTCCTGGAGGTATGGGACTTTCCTGGGGGGTATGGACATTGTCCCGGAGGTATGGGACAGTGTCTTCTGGGTATATGACATTGTCCTGGTATGGGTACATGTCCTGAAGTATGGGACATTGTCCTGGGGTAGGGACATTGTCTGGGTATGGGCTTGCCCTGGGGTATGGAACATTGTCCGGGTAATGGGACCTGTTCCTGGGGTAATAAGAACATTGTCCTGGTATGGACATGTCCTGGGGTATGGGATCATTGTCCTGGGGAATGGGACCATTGTCTGGGGGTATGGGACATTGTCCTGGGATATGGGACATGTCTTGGGGATATGAAACAATGTCCTGGGGATATGAGACATTGTCCCGGAGGTATGGTACATTGTCCCGTAGGTATAGGACATTGTCCTGGAAGGTTTTTGGGATATTGTCCTGGGGTATAAGACCTTGTCCTGGGGGTAACATGATATTTGGTCCTGGGGTATGGGGACAGTTCCCTGGAAGTATGGACATTGTCCTGGATAATGGGACATTGTTCTGGAGTATGGGACATTGTCGCTGGAGGATGGGCTTTATCCTGCAGGTATGGACATTGTCCTGGGTAGAGATAAGGACATGTCCTGGGGATATGTGACCTTGTCCTGGAGGTATGGGACGTGGTCCTGGAGGTATGGGACATTTCCTGGGGTATGGAACAATGAACCTTGTTGTTAACATTAATTTATGTTTTAATTACATTGTTTATTTGTATTGCTGACTCATACATTTTCAGGATAGCATGTAAACCAACTGAAATTGTGCATCTCAGAAATGATTCGAGAACCATCACATACAATCGGACGACCTATTTGGGGACCGCTGTCCCTATTTTTATTGTATGGGTGATGAAATTTTGGTAGCGGTATGGGGTGGGTCTGAAGCCAAAAGTTACAAAGAGATCTAGTGAATACTTGGTATAAGCACTAATTAAGCATTCATCCCAAAACCGTGATAATGCCACTTAGGCATGCAGATTGAGCCTGCTTTTGGGGGTGAACTGGCAACTATCGTACTACAGCTAATTTTTGATATTTTTTAGAAAAGTGTAGGTCATACTATCTCGCAGTATAAAATTGCCCGAATTTCCTCTGGGGAACATGTTCAATGACGTCTCCAAATGCCGCCTCCATTTTTGTGTATATTTGGTATTAAACTTTAGTGCATGTACAAGAATTAGGGCTTATTTTAGGTTTTTAATTATTTGTTTTCTACAGTTCTCAGTTTGTATAATTGCGCAAATAAAATTGTACCAAAATAAGTAGTACATTATCCGTAGGAATGCGTCATAAAGTGTGTGGCCAGCAAAAAAGTGCGTATTTCCATATACACACCAATAGGCGAAAATTCATGTTGCACTGAAATATCAGATTTTCGTGAGTTTTGGCTCTAAAGAACTACAAGTTCTATGTATACAAATGTTTTTCCGTTTTGCTATATTCTGGGGGATAACATTTTCAAAATTACCATATATGGTTGGCCAACGACCCCCCCCTTAGCCATTGAACTTTGAAGGCGGGTCATTCCCCTCCCCCCCCCCCCCCCCGTTAAATTTGACCGGAGCGGGTGTCTCAACAATTGCCTTGAAGCTTTTGAGATATGTTTTAGTATTTAGCTCTCCTAAGGAAAGTTTTGTGGGGTAAATGGTACAGGGGATGTGGTAACATCGCAGAAGTGTTGTATATTAATACCTGGGATAATACTATACATATTGGCTGGCAACCACCCCTTAACCTTCCTCTTAACCGGGGTGGGGGGGGGGTTGGTTACCACCCCACCAGTTGAATTTTGCTCTGCTTTTTGCTCTCTGGTGCGCTAATATGCCAAAAGCTTGCATAAAAAAAAAAGCCCCTTCCCGGTAATCATTTTTTTCATCCTTTCCAGTCATTTTAGCGGAAAAAAGAATTGACGGTAGCACCTTCAACGGTTAGGGTATGCTCTATGTTTACGTAAAAACTATATAGTCAATTGCTATCAATTAGAGCTGAAACCGCATGAAAAATCCGATAGTCCTCACGTTTTAGCGCAAAATCTTGTTTTCGGCTATTTTTTTGTGAAAATCCAAATATTGCCGCCTCTCAGACTTTGTGACGTCATTGTGGATGAGCATACAGCTAATGTTTAGTGCTTATTTTGGTATAATGAACGAAGAGAGAAACCATATGTTATCCACTGTTACCAAAAGCATTGGGTTGTTTATAACGAATTCTTGGTAAAACGTGTTACAAAAAGGCTTAGTAAGACGATGGTTTACCATCGACTTTGTAGCAAACCCTAACCCCGACGAAGGCGGCACACCTTCACTTTCTTCTGCTAAAATAAAACCCGAGGAAGTCCCAACAATTACTGGAAGCTTTTTGAATATAGTTTAGATTTGCCCCAACCTAAAAAAATACAGTCCATTGAGGAGGGGGGTGGTAAAATAAAACTATAACACCCCCGGACGCGGGGTTATGGCTAACGCCAATGCCGAGTGCAAAATTTCACTCTGGTATAGTGTAAAACCTCAAAGATGAAGTTAAATTTTTTTTTTTTTTGTGTTTTACTATAATAGAGTAAAAATCCTCAAAACGAGCGAATTTTCCATTCGTTTGATGAGGGTTTATAATAAGTGACAACTCCTTTTGGATGAGTTTAAATGACTCCACGACATACACGAAAACGACGAGTGTAAATCCACTCTTGGTTGAGTGATTCACTCTTTTGAGTGGAAATTCCCTCTTAACAAGTACAAACCACCCTCATTTTGGAGTGTTAAACAAGAGTTTCACTCTTTTGTGGAGTGAAATTTTCATCATTTAAACCTTTAGAAGTGCAACAGGATGGTGTTCGTGACTCGCAAAAAAGCGAACCATTTGTAAAATACATAACACCCCTAAATGGTCTTTTTGTACTGTTTGCGCACTCCCTTCATCAAAATGGCCTTTTTTTGTCAATTTCTTTCTTTCTTTAAATTTCTTTTATATTAATAAAAAACATCAGCAAAAAGGTGGAGCTTTGTCGATCCCTTGGTGAATTTGATGTTGGCCATCATCCACCCCTCCCCTCGCGTGTGAACCTAGCTATATAGTAGGTGCAGGTACCCGTCCAACTACGCATAATTATTATTCCTTCAAATATGAAATATGGGTCTTTTATTTAAATTACAACCAAAATTATCCTCTATGTTATAGAATAGTATGCCCCGTAAGACTAGTCTCTTTTAAACCTTTCAGGGCTTTCATACCATCTTATCCGCTAAACTTCTTTCCGAGAGTGACTACCTACCTGACATACAGCAAAAGCGGTTAACATTATTTTTTCCTTTGTAGATCTAGGAAGCATTTCCCCCTAAACTCAGTCAGGGGGTCTGCTCCGTGATTTTTGAAATGTGAAAAAATTCGGTTAAGGGACTTTAGGGATATAAATTATATAGCAAAGAGAACCAAGAAAATCTTGCAAATCAAATCTGAAGATGAAACCTTAAATTAACTAAGGGAATGTTAGTGGTAGCAAGAAATCTGTACGACTAGTAAATATTTCCTCAAGGTACCCTGGGGTGTTTTTACTTAAAGATTACTTCTAATAAATACAAGGCTCTGACAAAAATGTAATACAGCAAGCTTTACTAAGTATTGGTCATGTAATCAACCATTAAATATTTCTGTCTTAACATAAAGAGTATGACCGATATACTAAAAGAGACTGGAATACCATGGTTTTGATCCTTTTCTTTAAAATTTGTGACATGTATCAAAATTTTTTTGCATCGCTTTAAATTAAAGAGAGATAGGCACCCATCTTATGTGTAGACAGGTACGCTTCTTGAACCTCTACTGTTTTTGAAACTTGTATGTTTAAGCGGATTAATTGAAAAACTGCCACAATAGCGTTTTCCTTGGGATTTTATGAGAAAGACGCTTACTTTGGGACTTGAGAAATAATTAAGTTTACTCTATGCCAGAAGTTTTTACACATAATTAACAGGTAGGGGCTTCCAAGCGTTAAACTGTGAACAGGTATCCATCCAACAGTTAAAAATGCACAGAATTGCAAAACTATCCTAATTTTTAATCGTCATGGTTAATTATTCCCTTTTTTAACGCTTTAAATGGCGCTCTTTCATTTCTTCTTCTGCAACGAAAGCATCCTTGTTTCCAACAGCTATGTTGTGCTCGTGATGTTTTTGTGCGTTTGTTTGTCGTATGGTGTGCGAAATGCTTTCTGGATATCTGTTCTTGTACAGTGCGAGCGTGCGTGTGTGCGTTTGCACATGCTTCATGTGTGTTTTGTATTAATTTTTACTCTTCTTTTCGTCTTTCGCATTTATATGCATAAACACATCATCCAACAATTTATACAAAGAGTCAAACATCTAAATTAGTGAACATGCTTTATATATTATTACATCTGAGATGTATATATGCTACATATTTTACTTTTTTATTAGATCTGGTTATAAAATACTATAATAATAAGGTTATGGAAAAATTCTTCACTATTGTAAAAATAAGACAATTCTACTACCTCGACAAACTAACCACTTTAGAAAATATTTCAAGTATGTATTAATGCAATTATTTAAAAGTACCATTTTTCTTTCTGCATAATTTTAAATCTATTAAACTATAGAAACACCATTTTTTATAT
The DNA here is from genome assembly GCA_023653785.1 of Ophioderma brevispina. Taxonomy (NCBI): domain Eukaryota; kingdom Metazoa; phylum Echinodermata; class Ophiuroidea; order Amphilepidida; family Ophiodermatidae; genus Ophioderma; species Ophioderma brevispina. Next base: position 11,985 of record JAMKCH010052699.1, read on the forward strand.
TGGCTGCCATAATTAAAAGTGCTCTCTAGTCTTTAAAATATCTCAGAATACGCAAAATAAATAAATGTTTTGTTTTAACGAGAAATGTTTATTGCACATAGTTATGGCCCAAAATGTCTAGCAAGCTGACAGAATAAAGTCATACCTAAAGAAATCTAAACGAGTCTTTTGGGCAGCCATTTTGATGACGTCATGTTCATATTTTTCCCCCACAGGGATTTTGGGGGCACTTTTATATTTGTGAGATAGTCATGACCCCATAACTTTCAAAAAATACCAAAATTATCTTGTAGTACTAGTTGCCAGTTCCCCGCCTTTTCTAAGGCACTTTTTGGCCAGTCCCTCCTCGTCACCTACTAGTCTAGATGTAATTATGCTTCCTTAGTGATGTGACAAATAAACTATAAACTAAACAAATTTACTATAGTAGTCAATTTCGTCTTTTCCACACTACAATTATATTGTCATCATAAGTACCACTACTTGACCAATTACACTGAAATACAGGGTTCGCTTGGATACCTTGAGAAGCAAATCTGAGGTGGTGTTTGGAAGGAGAGATGGGTTGTTTGGAAAGGGGGAAAATGTATGTTGGAAAGGCCGGAAATGTGTGTTGGAAAGGGGGATATGGGTGATTGGGAAGGGGATATGGTGTTGGAAAGGGGGAGATGGGTGTTGGAAAGGGGGAGATGGGTTTTGGCACGGGGAGATGGGTTTTGTAAAGGGGGAGATGGGTGTTGGAAAGGTGGAGATGGGTGTTGGCAAATGGGGTAGATGGGTGTTGGAAACGGGGGAAATTTGTGTTGGTCAATGGTGCAATGTGTGTTGGAAAGTAGGGGGAGATGGGTTTAGCAATTGGGCATATTGGGTGTTCTGAAAGGTTTTTCAATGAAGTGTGTGTTTTAAATTTTCGATGGGTTTTGGTGGAATGGGGAGCATTTTTGTTTTTTGAACTGGACATATTTTTTTGTAAGTGTAAGATGTTTGTGTTTTAAATTTGTAACTGTTTTTGTTTGTACAAGGTGGAACATTTTTTTTTGACAGATGAGGCCCTGTGTGTTGGCCGGTAGGCCTGTTGTTGGCCCCTGGGCGCTGGGTGTTTGGTCCCGCGGGGCGCTGGCTGTTCGGCCCGGGGGCCTGTTGTGTTGTACCCCGGGGTCGCTGGGTGTTGGTGCCGGGGGCGCTGGGGTGGTCTGGGCCGGGGGCTCTGGTGTTGGTGGCCGGGGCGCTTTTGTTTGGGCCGGGGCGCTGGGTGGTTGGGCCTGGGCCGCTGGGTTTTGGTGCCGGGGCCGCTGGGTTTGGGGCCGGCGGCGTGGGTGTTTGCTCCGGGCGTTTGGTGTGGGCCGCGCGCTGGGTGTTGGGCCGGGGCGCTGGCGGTGTTGGCCCGAGGGCGTTTGGTGTCTTGGGCCTCGGCCTTGGTCTTTTGGGCCGGTGCGCTGTGGTGTGGGCGCCGGGGCCTTTGGACTGTTGGGCCGGGGCCGTTGGGCCGGGGCCGTTGGGCGCATCTCGGGCGGGGGGCCGTTTGGATGTTGGAGCGGATTGGGTTGGGACGATGATTGGTTGGGCCCGGGGAAGTTGGGCCTGACGCTGCCGCTTGAACATAAGCCGGGCACGGGGCAAACTTTCACCCCTGCTACACTGGCAACTGCCCCTGGTTTGTAAACAAACGAGTGTACATTTGGGATAGACGCAGGGGCACTAATGTTTAAATACACAAAACTTTGCTCCTGATCTTGAATCTTTCAAGCTCTGGAAGATGGGTGTTGGCAAGGGGGGGATGGGGGTTTGTGGGGGCAGCATTACCTGAACAAGCACTTGTTGCGCCCTGCCAAAAACTTGCCAGAATCTCTCTTAGTATTCATAGTTGATGTCTCTCTGGTTTGATTTATGGATTACATGCCCACTACACTGAGCTGAGTTGCAGCACTCAAGGAGTGACAATGTTGGTCATACCATTCGTTCGTTCGTGCAAGTTCAAAATCACCTGTGGAAGATCCGTCTTTTAACCAGCTGATAGTTTACATCCAGGTTGATCAGGCCTGGAATTCCTCTTGGGGACTTGGAAAACCTCACAGCCATCTATGATGTGGCTAATGGTTTGTGTGGCTCTCCACAATCGCAGTTGGTGATGGTTCTAATCCGATCTTGTGAAGGAATGCTAAGGGTTGGAAAGTTTGTGCATGATGCATGTAATGCCTGATGCTTCATTTGCATATTTTACATGGTTGTGATTTCTTTTTTTCTGCTCAATGAGGCTTATGATAAACTAAATAGGGGATTGAAGTTCAATAATATAATCTTCTTACTGAGGAGTAACAAAACGAATTATCATAAAACGTCAGGACATATGTAAAGTCAAGGGAGGAAAATTACATAGCAAATAACCACCTTGAAAATAGTAAAAGCATTATGGAAAAAACATGGGAAAAGCAAAAGACTTAACGGGGCATTCTTGAATCCACAGCCTAGTCCCCCTCCTGACTTAACTAAAAAATGTTGAGATTTTCATGTCAGCTGGACCGTTCACATAGACATACATGTTTGCCAAATCTTACTTGCAATTGATAGTGATCCCTGTTAATAATTCACAATTTGTATTTTCTGGTCCGTAAACAGACATTATGACACATGGCCTATGGGACGTGGGAAATGAACATGTACTATAACACGGGCAAGGCCAGATCAAATTTTTAAGACATTAATGATATGACCCACTTAATCCCTGAGCAAAGTAGTTACTTTCGGCCTGTAAGACCACTGGTAGACATACTAAATGTTTTAAGGGAACCTAAATGATTGACAAGGTTACTGGTCGGCCTGTACCTGTAAGCTATTTGCATGGGGCCAACAGCTCGTGTTGTGGCCATCAATAAACTTGAGAGGGGTGGGGGGGGGGTGGCGGCAGTGGCAGAACCAGACCTTTGCAAATGGGAGGGGGGGGAGAAGGGGTGCCAAGGAATTTTCTGAGGGCAAATTTGGGTCATCTCACAGACATGTACAAACGGTCAGTTCATTGGGGGGCTAGTGGGGGACTCGAATCTGAGCAGGGGGGCTTGTGCCCCTGCCCCCGCTGGTTACGCCCTGTGGGGGGGGGGGTCATACTCAAAGGTCACAAGTCATCGGGGGTCATAACAGTGATAACGAAAACTCAATTCACTGCCAAAATTCTGGTTTTGAAGGTGCATCAAAAGATAACATATGTGGATTCCCTAAAGTATTGAAAGGCCCAAAAGTCAAAACACATCCCCATCTCAAATGTGTTAAAAGATAAACAATATTTTCTCTGGTATAAAAATATTGAATTCAAATGCATGTGGGTTAATAAAATTACATCTTTGAACATTTTTTACTAAACACATTTTTTAGTTCCTCAACATGTTTGATGCTCATGTGATTATTTTAATGGGCATGGGGATAGGTGAATGAATATGTATGTTAATTGGTCGGTCAGGAGAAAGCAATAAAGTACACATCACCAAATTAAATTTTTTAATCATCTTATTGAGTGCACCAAGCTACTGGTTGGTAATTCTGTGTGTCAGCAAGGCTGTGGGCAGCAATGTCACAAATTGAACTGATCGGAAATGTGATTTTAATGGGTCACAAAATGAAGATCATAGATAGAAAGTACATCCATGGGTCAACTAATCTAGTGTCCTACACTAGTCACTAGTTTTTTATGTTGCATAAACTATATTGTTTTAAAATAAGCTTTTGGACCACCCCGTTTGTTTGGTTAAAAAACCAAAATGGCGGCAAAAAATATCAATTTGGCTAAGGAATATTTCCATCGTAAAATGCGCACAAAACAGAATTCCCCCGTTAATATTACAAAGGCACAGATTCTTTTGGTCCTTGGCAAAGAAAAAATGATTTTTTTTTTCCGTAACCTACAAAATTCAAAAAGGGCTGCCATGAACGCTCTAACTAGGCTATTACATGACCCATAAACGACTTTCAGATTATACTCGTAATGTGGAAGATGCCGTATTAACTTATTGTTGAGGCAAAATCTACATGGCTAAATTTTGTCTCAAAATTGAGCCCAAACAAAAAGATCAAAAACGGGCTGCCAAAATTACCAAGATTTAATCAAATGGGGCCTAAAAAGGTCATTTCGCTCGTAAAATGCACAAAAAATGAAATTCCCTCCGTGTAATGACAATAGGCATAGGTCATTGTATCTGGGTAATCTAGATGTCCATTGTTTGATCACGTGACCCAAGCATTCAAAAGGCCACCACAAAACCGTTAAATAAGAAATAAAGCATACTTATTGTTCAAGATATGCTCCTAATTTAAATGAGCATTATTAAACTTGTTATTGAGTGCTATAGCACAAAGGAATTTGTAGCTATTAGTTTTTGGTGCCTCAAAGATGGCAGCCCAAACAAATCATAATGGTGGGCAGAATACCAAATTTGTCTTATAATCAATATATGTATTTGTTGGTCGTAAAAACACACAACAAACTCAGAATTTCCTTTTTTGATTTTGTACCAAAGAAGAAGATTTTCAGGTTGTATCACGGAACCCTATAAGAAAAAAAGAGATTGAAACCATAGCTGGCTGTAGCCGCACCCTGACTTGAAAACTGTCATTAGGACGTATACAGCACTTGATGGTATTCATAATATCAGCCATTGGGCTTATATATCCTTGCTCCCAAGAGGAAAATGACTACAAAACCTGACAATGACCGCCAAAAAGGAAGGTAGCGTTATTTTAAAAATCCAGCAATGTTCCCCCTAAAAAAAAGGTAGAGGTCTTGTCCGTTGATTTTGAAAGTGGAAAAATGTGCAGGGGATCTAAGGAGGGGATGATACTAATCTCTGTAATCATTCAAAATCCTTTGCAAAATGTGGGAAAAAATTCTGCATAACTTGTACAACATTTACGTCCAAAAAAATTCTAGTCATGTGTATCTTATTCTCTTGCCTAGTAAACATGGTAGATACCGCAATAGAGACTCAGAAAACCTATGCAGGTGATCTTACCATAATAGCCAATGGCGTAGATGGATGCAAAGATCTACTTCGACTAGTAAAGACCTCCCTAAAGTGGGATAGAAACGATTAAGGCGAAGAAGTCTTCAAAGTGTAAGTTGACCATGAAGAAGAAGATATATGTAGTCGTCCAGAATGGGAAGGAATATACATCATATGCACCCTATCATACTCATCTATGCAGAGATGGAAATGTTTACCTTCATCCACCAGGCATCCACCAAGGTTCCTGGCCAAGAGATCTTCAAGGGACCCCAGTGACAGAGATGTTGTTTTTTTTTTTTCTTATGTGTGGAGACCAAGTTAAAGGTCTTCTTGGAGAAGAGTGACACTGACCAGTGTGAAACAGATAGAAGTTGTGGATATACGAAAACAATCGTAGTTGAATTTTCAGGGGAGTTCATCTACTGCTCCATTCTCACTTGCCAGAATCTTGAAACTCTGTCAGCTTGATACCTGAAGAAGTGGGCAGAACTGCTAAGGTGTTGTAACAAGCCATCCATCTGGTACAGGAACAGAAACAACAAGGTCTATCCGCTAAAGGCCCGTTCTATCCACCTAAAATGTATACAAGTTGTGATGAACCACATTTTGAAAATATGCAGTGGGAAAACAGAAATGGAATGCGGGTGAGAGAGGCTAAATGAAAGGGAACCAAATATCATGTGAACTTTGCAAACGGACCAGCATAGCCGACAAAGGCCTCGATTAACAGAGTTGGGAAAGGCCATTGCCCAGTGAAACAGAAGAACACAGAAATAACCATAGTCTGAACTGTGAATGAAAGAAGTGTCCGAGGAACAGATGTTGTATCCCTTAAGCAAGCCAGAAAAAGGTAAATGGCTAGGTTGGGAGAGCGCAATGCAAATGCGACATCGTTGAAAAAATAAGTCCTCTATCCTGTTCACCAGAAATGCTTAAATTCTACTTACCAAGCCACTATAGGATTAAAATTCCTACACTAGTACATCTGAAGACATGGGAATAACATGACTCTGGACAGTGTGTTTTGTTGTGGATATGGTGGTGGGATGAATTGAAGACAAAATCCTAATCAAATTCCCGCCAAAAAAGACACAACGTCACAGAGACCAGATTTACCAATCATTCTTATGCAAGGAAAGAAGGTGTTGTCATTGAGCTAAGGACTAGTGGCAGAAGAGAATATGGCAGAACCACCGAAAGAAAGTGCATGAAGCCTATATCAAGAAGCACAATAAGCTGGATGTGTGTTGAAATACTTCCCAGTAAGAAGTGGGGGTCCGAGGATTCACCAACCAGACACTGAGAACCCGCTTCAAATTCCTTGGGCCGATAAATAACCAAGAAGGCACCTGGACTCTATATCAAGTTTGCTCTACTGAACTAACTATTAACCATTGTAGCGTAACAAGAAACAACAAGAAGTGTGGTAAGTGGGAGTTTGTCCGCACAACTACACATACCGCCAGTGGAGGACTACCAGACAGATGCTGCATCACACAAGCTAGGTTCTGTGACCAGCCAGCTGTATACGGAGCCATATCTATGGTTTCCAATCTATGGAAACTGTTAAGGCATTGACTTGGCACATTGTTGCTCATCACCTCGCATCAACTGTTCCTAGCTTCCCAAAACAAATATTGCATGGGCTTCCGTTCTGTAGATGAAAAGGAAAAGAAAAACAATGCATTGCAGTTACTTGCAAACTGGGAGAGGGAGGGTCCCGGGGACAAAAGCGCTCAACCCACCACCCACCATACGGTGCACGTCCTAAAAACGTGAGCAAGGATGCAGACACGTTACGTGATAAAATTGGAAATTTTAACCTTCTTTGGTACACCAACAAGAGGACAAATTCTGAATTGTGCGATGGCAATACATGCGATGGATTATAGCACTGATATATTTATAACACTAGTTAGCAAACGCCAGCTCAAAAGCCGTAACCATCTTTCCCGCAGCCGCGTACTTAGTTCCATAGCGTGGTTTTTGCTACCAAGTTATTCATATATTCACCTGATTTTCCATAGGTGGCCTGTACCAATTTCTTCATTTTATTCAGGAAGCCTATTTCGCATTTGATAGAACGATGTACCGTTTCCAGGCCAAACAGGTTACGCGCATGCGCGTACGCATTGGGCGTTTCGAATGCGATGACCGTATAGAAATTTTAATTTTCAAAACACGGTTACGGTGGTCGCCTCTCTTCAACGCGGCGTACGCTATTAGTGTTCTGTGATATAAGGACAAGTGATCCTGGCGCCATTTTGAGTTTTTGGCTGCATTTTTGAGCAAAAATGATAGCCATTTATCATTTGTGGTACAGCTTCAACACAAGCTTAATAATCATCATTTACATTATGATCATATCCCTGAAGAATAAACTTATATTACGCTTATTGGTATTAACGTTGTGGCGGCCATTTGAAATTGGGTCCTGTTGATCAAACAATGGAAATTTTAAGGTTTATCGAGGCAATGATAACATAAATGAGGGGAAATTTAAAGTTTTGTGCACATTTTCCGACCGAAATATACCTTTGTTAGCCAAATTGATTCAATATTTGTTATTTTGGCCCATTAGATTTTGTTTTTGGCTTCATTCGAGGCAAAATTATAGCAAGTAGATTTGCGTTAGATTAGAAGCTCAAAAATAAGTTAATAAGGCATTTCCACATTACGAAATTAATTGAAAATACTTTTATGCCATGTTATAGCTGTATAGAGCGTCATGGCGGCCATTTGAATTTTCGTAGGTCGGATATAATAAAAAAAAATTTGATTTTTTTTTTTTTTTCCTTTGTCAAGGCCAAGATCTGTGCGTTTGTATAAAAGTGGGGAATTATTATATTTTGTAGCGAATATTTTTACGATGGAAATATGCATTTTGAGTAAATTGATTATTTTGGCCACCATTTTGTTTTTTAAGTGCAATTCAACCTGAGATTCCGAGAGAATCTATTTTGGTTTGTAAATTCGCAAATATTTTGATTATGTCTGTAAAAAGTTAGACATTGTTAGAAAGAAAATTGGACCATGCTGACCATGATAATGGCATAAGATTTAATGTAAAAACTTCCGGTATTTTGAGAAAAATACTAAAAAAAACATTGATTTTGCCCCAAAAATTGTTCCGACCAGCCATAACAAAAACAATTGGAGTTTTTCATGATTCTTATGTTATTTTTTAGAAACAGACAAATTGTCTAGGAACGGTTTTTCCATTTTTTAAAAATAGAGCTCACTTTTTGAAATATAAGGAAAATGTCAAAAAAAAAGTGTGTGTGATTTTACCTTTCTTTTCCAAAATTGAGTATATATTAGAGAATATCTTTAGTTAGAAATCGGAAAAATGAAAATTGAGGAAAAACCGTCCCTAGAGAAGAACGATTGCTATCGTAGGAAAGTTAAACCGACCTTTTACTTTGGTATTTTGGAGTTATCTTGTCTGAAAATTTGCCAAATTTGCAAAAAATTGAACATTTGAGAAATTGTGTTTTAGTAAAAAAGTGACCTTTATTTAAACAAAAAAACAAACCATTAAAAAATAATTTTACCTTTTAAACTTCAAAAATTGAGGTCTGATGGCAAGTGATTTTGAAAATACACTTCAGAGATGCCGAACTCTCCGTTTTCCGCGTAGACTCCCGGGTTTTAGGTGTTTATTCCCGTCTCCCGATGTGAGCAAACTCTCCCGATTTTCCGTATTTAATGAAAGAAAACTAAATAAAGAACAATAATGTTAAGGAAAGAAGGCAATATCTTTTTAGAGTGAATAAAAGAACAAAGATTTGAAAGATTTCAATTAGAAAGTCGGTTAAACTGGTGTTCGACATGTTTTTCTCGACTTTCGGATGGTTCACTCGCATTAATATTTTGATTAACCATTAACTGCTATATGCAATGTCTTTGATGGTAGTTTTTTATTACTTAACTGCAACAATGCACAACGGGATATACCAACATAAAATGCATTGTTAATAAGTTGGTTTTGTTTGAAGTTTTCAAGCTTTTAAAGTTCAGGCCTTGCTATTTTTGTGACTTTTTAAGAAATAACTCTATATGGATTAGTTCCTACTAAGTTCCTTAAATGGGGCTGTCAGATGGCAGAGCTCTGTTCATTTTTTCTGGAAAAGCTTATTTAAAGAGCTATATCTATGATGTAGTTCATAGGTTGCATAGGCAGCTTAGTTTTCAAGTTATGAGCCTTTAAAGTTAGAATTAGTTTTTAATGTGCACTGTATACTTAAACCTTATTCTCCTTGTGGATTGTGTTCATAGTCATTACTGGACAGTTCCGTAAATGGGGGACAGTCAGTTGGCAGAACTCCATTTTTTGGTCAGGAGAGTTATCAAAGAGCTCCATGATGCTTTGTCAAATTTTTTGAATTTTTTGGATCCTTGTCAAATTTAGACTTTCCTCCTTTTTCATGTAATATAAAAATTCTCAGATGGACTTAGTTTTACTGACAGTTCCTTAAAGGGCGGTCGGACGGCAGCAGCTCGTCAATTTTTTCTGGAAACAATAAAAAAAAAAAAA
>JAMKCH010052700.1:0-19558 GCA_023653785.1 Ophioderma brevispina
TAAAACTAGTATTTCCCATCAAGTAGAGCCAAAAACCGCATGCAAATCGGATATTCCTAACATTTTTGGCGAAAAAATTAATTTTCCCCTATTTGTGTCTACGGAAATTGACAATGTTGCTAACATGCGAACTTTATGACGTCATTGTGACGTAATGCTAGGCATGTTGGTATGCCTTTTAGTATCATTGGAAAGAAGAGGACCATAGCTATCTATTGGTACCAAAATCAAGTGCCTGTGATGTTTCTGTGTTGTGCTAGGCATGTTGGTACTTCTCTCCCGAAGGGTGGGGGTGGTTGCCACCCCCACCCATCACTTTGAGATCACCCTGTATCTTACCCATAACTCGGTAGATGTTTGTTTTTGGATGAAAAGGAGCGGAAAATTTAAATTGACAATTACATTATATAATTTTGCACCACAAAAGGGTGTTTTAGCAAGCCGAAGAAAAAACTTGAAAGGGAGGGTGGGGGGTAACCACCCCCCCTTCGGTAGACGAGGATTAAGTACAATCTGGGATCCCAATTTTAATTACAAAATGCTTTTTTGAGCATTCTCGTTCGCAGGTATAGTTTCCTAGACAATTAGCAACATAACTGTGCAAAAATATCAAATTTTGAAAATTGGGGGCGCTTTTCAAAAAATGTGCTTTAAAAGAAGCGGTGCAGTTCAACAACGAAGACTCCAAAATGACAGCATGCAAAAATATATAAAATCTACAGGAAAATATCCACATCCATGGAGATTTTCTCAGTCCTGAAGATAACTTTGTTGTCCCTCGACGACAATACCATTTTGCAGCCCAATAATCCCAGAGTTGCCACCTAAAGTCTGCGTCGCTAATGTCCAACTTTAGGACCACAAACTGGAATCCTTTATGATTCTAAAACAGAAGTTCATTTTAAATAATAATAATAATAGCAGAGATTTATATAGCGCCTTATGCTATTGGCCTCTAAGCGCTTTCACAAATGGTCGCTGATCACTGTGGCCCAACCATACCATAAACCATTTAGCATCATTTCAAGGGATGCAGCAGATCGGGATCAGCGCTTTCCCATGTCAGCAAACATACATCGAGATAACCATCGCAGCCGGGACCAGCTTCCCAAATATCGCATGGGTAAATCGAGACAACCAAGCGGTTAATTTCTTGTCCAGGGAAATTACAAGACAGCTGAATCTCACAGGGCTCGAACGCACGCATGGATGAGCATATTTTGCCTCAAAGACGACAGTAGACAGTTACTTGTTCTAGCTACTTGTTACTGGCTGGCCAAGATTTTATGGTAAACACTATTTATCATCTCATCTCACACACTGTTAAAAATAAACCTGTAAAAGAACAGGGATTTGACTGGCAGCTGGGACTCACAACGTGCAGAACGTAAAATAACTGGAGCCGTAAAAATACGAATCCATTACAGGGAATGTAAGTAACGGCATAAAATCTCAGCTTCAACGTTATTGTTGGTTTTTGACTTGTTTAAACAATATTTTTCGTGTGTGTGTGTGTGTGTGTGTGTGTGTGTGTGTGTGTGTGTGTACTAACTTATACCCAATTTCGGGTCCAGTGTTTGAATACACACCAATAATTGTGGGACCACTATATGAATTGTGGGACCGACAGCCGGTCCCACAACTTATTTTCTCTGAAATGAATTTTCACCATGATTTTTGTTGTTTTCTTCATGAATATGCATGGTCCCAATTTTTAGGTGTGTTTTCATAATGTGTGTTTTAGGTAGGTAAAACACAACACACACTTGTCCCACAATATGTTGTTTTTTTAATAGCGCCCTCTGTTGATGGACCCAATAATCATGTTTGGGTCCAAATTTCGAAACACAAGCACTGAGGAGTCTTGTCTAGATCAAAGGGAGATCCGTATTTATGAGTACTTACATTAAAGCATGTACAAAATAATATAATTAACCATGCAAGACCAAGTAGCTTATGGCCTTTAACATAGCCAGTACATAGTAGAGATCTTGCATAGATCTTCAATGTATAAATACTATGATCTTATATGTAACAATGATTCAGATGATTCTGTGATGTGGCATCCAGATTTTGCTTCAGAAATTTAATTGAGCCTTTTTGTTTCTCTTATCTCAATAGATTTTTTTTTAAATTTTGGATTCATACCCCTAGAAATTCTTGATGGAAATGACAAAATTCACACCAAACTAAATGATGGATATTTAGCAGCCAAGAAGAGCTATGTTGAAGGAGAAAACTGTGGCTTAAAGACGCACATCAGCATATTAAGCATAGTAACATTAAGAGTTGCATGGCAGGTATAACCCTGTAGAGGTGATGAGTATTGTTTGTGACTATGATATTATAAAGATCCTAGCGTGTATGAAAACAAGTGAATGTGCTGTAGCTGTTTGAAAACACACCTTACTACAATGGACCGAGCCCAATAATAATGGTCTATCCAAATGTGCTGTTTCTTATGAAGTCAATAGAAAGGAACTTATAGACAAATTCTTGAGAAATTTCAAATAAGCCCTAAACAAAACAAGAGTGAATGCCTACTAGGCTCTTTCTGTCCATAACACTGATTGAATGTGTCCCTACAAATTTGGGTCCCACAAATACTGATATCGACGTACCTGTGGCCTGTCCCACAAAGTTTGCTAAAGTTCGTATGCGTGTGTGTATGTGCCGCGCGCATGCATGTTGACACCAATATTCATATGCACACATAATGCAAGCGTATAAGGGCATTTCTCAGATGGGCACGTGAATCGTCGGGGCCGCGTTGCCGTCATTTTGGTGCTTTGGGGCGTACCGTGTAACCCGTCTTACGCTCATGAGGCCTACGCTTAAAATGACATGACACATTCCTGAAAGCAATGTGTTTTGAGCTAAGCTTATTTTTTTTAATTGGCCAATTAACAAATACGTGCATTTCCCGTTTTCGGGTCGATAATTTTAGTAGAGAAATTACTAACCTCCGAGAACTCGCTACTATTGCAAATTTATACGGAAAAAGTTGTAATAAATTTCGGATATTTATAAAAGAAGTTTTGCGAACAAACTCTGCAACTCTCATTTTTCTGAAACGCAAGATAATCCCCCAAGATAGGACCATAATTTTCTATACAAAGTCTATGGGGAGCGTAATATGGTGTGAACCCGGAGAGGGATGGGGTGAGGTACCACTACAGATGTAGTTCCGGCAAATTGTGGGATCCTAAGTACTTCTACTCCTTTTTCAAAACATTACTGCGCCGGCACGTTTTAGGCGATAATCCTTGTCGACTATTTGGACTTACAACAAAATTGGTGTCAAATTATAGCTATGAATTTCTGCTTTTGATATCATATAGTTAAAGTGGCCGTTCGCTTATATTTACCAACAAAATCATAGGGAACTACTGCTTTTCAGAGGGGACTCCAGGGCTGCCAAGGGGCACGTTATATATTGCCCACAAATGCCATGTGTCGGGTACCATATGCTGTGGGCCAAAAATCTTAAAAAACGCAGGTTCGGTCAAAATCAAACTTGTTTAGTCATTCAAAGTTCCAGTATACTTTGGGTTATATTTTGCTCTTTTGAAAAAAAAGTGCAATAGTGTATACATTATTCGATAAAAAAAAAAGAATGTGACTTGTGTTGACAATTGTTGCTGATGATGTGTTCTGGATTGGCAATATTGTTGAAACGGAAGTACTGATTTCACTTCTGTCAATCGACTGACTGCTTGCTTGCTTGTTTGTTTGCTTGCTTGCAATGATGGGCTATGGCAATTATTATCATTATTGTTAGAAGTAGTAGTACTACTACTACTCTAGAATTCATTACATGTCGTGATCAGACTATTTGAGGACTAAACTGTCACGAAGCCCGAGTAAACTTTCGTAAATATAAGCAAACGCCATGGCAATGGTGCAGAATTCGGCTATATAGCCAAGATAATTCACTGCACTACAGCACATTTCAATTGCACGAGACAGTAACGTCAATGGCAATGCGTTCAGACAACTATTTCGCACGCGCGCATCGTGGTTGCAGACTTTGCATGTGCGTAAGCCAGCGTTTCAATCAACGCTTGCGGTCTAATACTGCGACCACCAAGTATCGTGCACAGGAGGGGCAGGACACGATCTGCTCGATTTGGGCATTTGTGATTTCCAATTAGTGACCAGCTATAGTCTTTGCCCAACATAAGTAGCGCCCTCCTACTGTTAAGTCTTTGAAAAAGACTATCACTTATATTACGCCGGATGTTGATGCTGATGTCCTACCCTCTGGGTCTGACCTCACTGTCAGACTCGAGGAAGAATATCTCTGAGCACACACGTAGGAGTTCAAACAACCCCCCAAAAACCCCCATTCCCCCCTTCCCCACCCCACCCATCCCAGTTATTCACTTGAATCACACAAAGCGGAACTATTAACTTTTAGGGGAAAATATATCGACAACTCAGTACAGCCTCAGTGTCAGATTCCGGTAAAATGATACCTTAAAAGGCAAACAAGGCCATTCATCTCATTTTACAGAGGTGTGTGTGTGTGTGTGTGTGCATGTGTAATCTTGATCACGGAACCATGTCCTTGAGTATTGAAGCGTACCAGTGTCGTCTAATTCTTATTAGTCAGGTGGAAGTTTAGGCACACAGCCTGAAGGATGGAAATGGAGTACAGACTTTTTCTATTGATATATTTTAGTTCATTAGGACCTAAGCCAATAATTTTTGGAGGGTGTGCAAAATTTGTTACAGTGCCATTTTTGAAAATCCAATATGGCTGCTACCATGTCCAAAATCACTAAAAATCCCTTAAGTATTTCCGATAGAGACAAATATTTCTCGGTAATCCGGTGTTTTAAGTACGAGAAAATGTTGGTAATGTAATTTTATCATTACATTGCCACGACATCCAATATGGCTGCTCAAAAGTCAAATATGCTCTCGGAATCATTAAAATGATCTTAACACCTCCATTATACCAATATACGCTACTTGAATACATGATGAACTTCTAAAATATGTTCTGCAGGTGTTCAAAATCTGTTACAATTGATCACACTCTGCAAGTGTTACTTCACAACCTCTAGAATGCATTCCAACGCATCCTAAATGCACGTCAAGTGTTCTGCAAAATTTTGCGTTTAGAGGCTTGACTCCAGTGTCTATATGCATTCTTTATGCTTAACTTATGAGATATCATGTCTTTGATCACTAAAACGGACACTTATTTGGCATTTTTCTGTATGGAGATTTGAAAAAAATTCTCAAATGGCATCAATACAGCCGCCTTTGAAAATAAGTAAAACCTACATATTGTGTATTATCTTATTACACTCACTAATTTTATTATAAAGGTGTAAATTAAGGCATGGGATAAGTATTTGACGATTTGACATTCTTATCTATCCTTGGAATTTCTTTTTCGTTTAACATGGGCAAAGATGTTTTAGATGTGGGTGCCAATGTGGCTGCCTTTTACCTTCGTTAAAACTATAATTACGAAAGCATCTGTATTGTAATTTAGTTAAAACCCTTAAATGAATTATTAAAGTTTAAATAAAGTATAGATTGTATGCCTTTGAGTATTAGTAACTCGTATCTGGTATATTTGTTTTGACAACATACTTAAAATTCAAATACGGCCAGTACATTTGAATATTGACAATTCGCAGGTTTTAAAGATCTTATAAGAAGGCATTCATATTGCTTCCGATCTGAATTTGGTAAGCTTGCTTTGCTAACAACACTTGAAAATGTCAGATATGAATTTCCTACGGTATAAGCGCAGATTCTGCCAGCTATCACAAATACTTGATGAGTTATGTCCACTTGAATGATTTCAGGGCGTATTTGGTTTTAGGGTGGCGCATATTGGGTTTGATGTAATGTGTTGTGACAAATCACTGTCAATAAGCCCGTCGCAAAAGATCCACGCTTTTAAAAACCTGATCTAGTGAATAAAATTATGACCATTTAAATAAATTTGAGAGTGGTTGCGGCCATTTTGGATTGCTAGAAATGGCACTGGGGGGCACGAACTTTGCCACAACCCTCAAGAAATTCTTAGCTTAGGGCATCATTGAAAAAAATCGAGGAATAGAAAAAGTCTGTACTCCATTTTCCACCCTGTGCCCCAATGTCCCTGACTATATCTGGATGTTACCAATATTAGTGAGTCAAAGTAAACAAATAGCTTTTCCTGAATCTGTTTTTGGCAATAACATAAAATATAACATTCACTTTCATCGTTATATGGTACCTGTATCATAGGCGCCTTACACAGTCCCTACATTCACTATTAATCACTTAGTACCTAGTGTTCTCCACTCGCTGTTGGTTCTTAATGTGGGGGGCCGCATGGAACGCTTCACACTAACCCAAGCTTAACACTTACGCAACCCGGGGGGGGGGGGGGGGGGGGGGGGGAACCCTGATCCTCTCTTTATCTATATTGACTCTTAAAACTCATCCTAAATCTTACTTTTTACTATGAGCACCTAACTCTAATCTAACTCTTATCCTGACCCTTAACCTACTCTTTTACTCTAACAACTCTAAACCAAACTTTATCTAACTCTTATTCTTAACCATATAACGTTAACCCTAAACTCTTAATCTAACTCAACTCTACACACAATCCTAAACTCTTAATCTACTCTCTTACACACATACCCTAATTCTATTTTTAACTCTTTTCTTAACCTTATCTTACTCTAACTCTTATACCTGAGCTTAATCACTTAATTCTAACTTTTTGCACCTAAACCTAACTCTTCTTCTAACTCTTGCACCTAACCTAACCTCTTAATCTAATCTCGTGCACTAAACCTAACTCTTATCTAACTCTACACCTAAACCTAACTCTTACACCGAAAATTCTTATTTAACTCTTTTCTTACTTTCTCCTTTTAAAAAATAACGCTTTACACCTAGCTATCACTTACTCTAACTCTTGCACCTAAACTAACCATCTTTATATCTTAACTCTTATACAACATAAACCTAACTCTTAATCTAACTCTTACCCTAACCTAACTCTAATATCTAACTCTAACTCTTACACCTAAAACTAAACTCTATCTAACTCTTTAACGCTCTACAGAACCTAAACCTAACTCTTAATCTAACTCTGACACCTACACCTAAACTCTTTATCTAACTCGTACACATAAACCGAACTCTTAAATCCTACTCTCTTATCACCTAAACCAACTCTAAATCTAACTGTTACAACAACCTACCTATACTCGTAATCAACACTTTGCACCTAAACCTAACTCTTAATCTAACGCATACACCGAAACCTAACTCCTAATTCTAAGCTCTTACGAACCTAAACCTAACTCTTAATCTGAACTCTTACAAACCTAAACTAATCTCTAATTCCTAACTCTTACACTTACACCTGAACCTACTCTTAATCTAACTCTACAACCCTTAAACTAACTCTTAATCTAACTCTAACACCTAACGCTAACTCTTAATCTAACACGTACGACCTAAACCTAACTCTAATCTACTCATACATCTAAACCTAACTCTTAATCTAAAACTCTTTACACCTAAACGCTAACCTCTTAATCTAACTCTTCACTCTAACTAACTCTATATCTACTCTTCCACTAACCTAACTCTTAAGTCTACCTCTTACACCTAACCCTAACTCGTATCTAACTCTTACAATCTCTACACCTACTCTTAATCTAACGCTTAAACCTAAACCTAACTCTATATCTACTCTTACCCCTAAACCTCTCTCTTAAATCTAACTCTTAAAAAAACGCTAAAACTCTTATCTAACTCTAACACGCTAAAACTAGCTCTTAACTAACTCTTACAATAACACTCTAAACCTAACTCTTATCTAACACTACAACCAAACCTAACTCTAATCTAACTCTACACCTAAACCTAACTCTTAATCTAACCTACACCTACCTAACTCGTATCTAACTCGACCCTAAACCTAACTCTTATCTAGACTCTTTAACCTAAAAACCTAACTCATTGAATCTTAACACTACTTACACTAAACCTAACTCTTATCTAACTCATACACCATAAACCTAACTCTTAATCTAACTCTACACCTAAACCTAACTCCTTAATCTTAACTCTTAACACCTAAACCTAACTCTTAATCCAACTCTTACACCTATACCTTACCTTAAATCTAACTCTTAAACATCCTAAACCTAACTCTTAATCTAACTCTAACAAAACTCTAAACCTAACTCTTATCTAACTCGTAAACCCAAACCCTAATCTGCTTAAGCTAACTCATAACAGACCAAAACCTAACTCTTAAGCTACTCTTACCACTCTAAACCTAACTCTATATCTAACTCTTACAAAACCTAAAACTAACTCTTATCTAACTCTTACACCTAACCGAAAATCTTACTCTAACATCTTACACCTAAACCTACTCTATATCTAACTACTTACCAACCTAAAACTAACTCTTAATCTAACTCTAACACTAGAAGCCTAACTCTTAATCTAACCTCTTACACCTGAACCTACACTCTTATCCTAACTCTACACCTAAACCTTAACTCTTAATCTAACAAACCTAAACCTAACTCTTAATCTACAACTTCATACCGCGAAAAGTGATAGGAAAATAAATTTTGCCATTTTTTTAATGACGTTATACTTACGACATTTAGTAAACACATTCTTATAGGTCTAACGATCTTCATAGTTCATATTCTTAGCATTAAAAACAAGTTACAAAGAACGTAATATTAGGGAACATAGAATAACGGTCAGCGTAAAAATACTACTTTTTCAATATGTGTAAGTATTATTTTCAGCCCTGTTTAATTTTACATTTTCTGCTTCCAAAATTGTATTTTATTTAGGTATAGTAATAAAGGTGAAGATTATTGAATACTTGGGGTTTACCTTAATTTAAAAAGGTAATAGCTGTAAATTAGACTTTTTAACAGTGCAGCTAGATTCCCGATCTCTAATAATAAACATTACGGCATCACATATCATACAGAAAACATAAGTGGCCGCACTGTCCATTGTATTTTCACATAAATACAGTCATCTGTGGCATTGCATCATCTTCTTACATTAATGACCCCGTGTGAAATTCCTATTATTGCAATTGCAACCTGTTTTGATCCAAAGCATAACAGTTGAACCCAGTTTTCTAAGTTTAGCATTTTGGGGAATTCCTTGCTATCTTGCACAATCTCTGGTCCTTGTTGAAAACAATAACCTGCGTGATCTCAAAGCAGCACTAGGGGACTCCTCATTTCCTCAACAAAGTACTTTCTCTGTGAGAAATCTTTCTCAAGTAAAATTGAGATATGAAAACATTTTAATGTACACAAGTGGAGGCTAATATAACACATCTATCATCCCCACACAAAACGAAAATACATGGGCTATTAGATTTGAATAGCATAGCGTCTCCTGTCGTATCTAATTGGATCGCCAAAGTCATAGGCTATCATTTGCATGCATAGCGTCCCCTGTCGTTGGGATCTCAATACACTACACACAATGATATCAATTATTCTAGCCAATATTCCAAATACCCCTTAAATTATAGATCCCCATAACTTATACCTCGGGGTTGCCACTATGGTAATTTCCGATGAACTATCCCCGTACATTATCCATTAATTAATCTACTTCACGGACCCAACATTGATAAATTGGAAACAGACTAAACAGTTATAAACCACAAGATACTTAGGGTGAAATCATATTTCATTTGCAATTACTTAAGGAATACACCCATATTCCAAAAATACTACTCTTATCATTTTGGAGGAAATATCAAAATATATAACTTCTCAATCTTCATAAAAACTCGAATGTCATAAAAATTGTCTGAAATTCTCAAAAAATACATATTACCACGCCCACAAAATAACCTCCCTTACAGTATTGTCTAACATTCTACGTAAGGGGAGAGGTGGGTGGGGAAAATTTTCGATTACTACCACCACACAACCTGAGCCGATGAGCGACAGAGAGCTTATGACTAAATTTGACCATTTCAAATCTTTAAGCCTCTTGACCTGTAATTACTATAGACACCTCTCATTGGTCCCAGTTACCGTTGCTAGGGACGAAAAACACAACCTGTGAAGATTATAGAAGAAGGGAAAGCCCCAAATAACCAAACAACAACCGGGTTCAATGGATTGGTCCATTCTTTTGAAGGAATAAATCGGTTTATCTCAGACAAGCTTTGTAAACAACATTAAAAACAACAACAAAAAAAAAACGTTCGATATTACATTACCTTTAGTATAAACTGTGCAATTCCACTAGCCATACTATAGGTTTTCCCGAGCGATTTCACACAATGTGCATATTTATTTGTAAAATATGTATTCGATTTCGTGCGAAATGGAATGAACGTTGACAATCGCGTTTCCATTTAGCAAATGATAATTCAGTTTCCTTTAAAGTGTATTCTATCGTTAAAAAACGGCATACGGTTTCCCGAATGTACACTCAATTTCGTATGTTGGTAATTCGTATTCGAACGAATTTGAATGGACATGCACAATCAAGTTTTTGTTTTAATTTCTGTTCATTCGAATTCGCTAGATAAGCAATCGATTTCGCAGCATTGTTAAATATAGATAACCACTAAACAGTCTTCAGATAAAATGTATGTAAAAAGATAACTGGGCCTATTTGACAAAATCTCTTTTCCCCTTGTCTTCCTTTACCGAGGCAGTTGTTTGAAGAAAAAATATATAAAGGAAAGTGACAAGTAAAACAGTGCTAGTTTAAGTCGCACACACACACTCACCCACCTACACACACACCTAACAACAAGAATGCATTGTGGGTACTCTCACAATACATATGTGTGCGTGTGTGACATACGTACAAAGATAATTATACTACAGTGTGGGGTAAAAAATGTAGATTATTTTATTTAGTCCTTCAAAATATTCTTTTACGGATAAACCTCAATACTATGTTGAGGTTTTTCTGTTGTTTTTTTTAGTCTACTCAAATTTCTTTTACGGAATAAACCTCATAGGTGTTGAGTTTTATTCCCTTAAAAAACCACCCCACAAGTTACAGTCTACTCACCCCACAATGTTACACTCACCCCACTATGTTCATTTAAATCTTAAGAACTCACCCCAACAATGTATCGGTTTTTCCCGGCCAATTTCGCACTTTTAATCAACAAAAAAATAATTTGGCACAATTTCTGCCTTTTTGTCTTCTCTGTCTAAATCTTAAGTACAATTTCGTACTATGAGCATTCTATTCCATTTTTCTTCAATCAATTTTCGTTGTACAGCATAACCTTTCAGCTAATGGTAATGCAGGTTCGTCTTTATGCTTTCAATTTCGCCATTTCGCATTTATTTCGAAAAATCATCAACTTTTTTCGCTATACGTAAACAAGAACGGTGCGAAACAATGTACGGTTGATTTTCAATTTCGTGGATTGCTATTCTAATTGGCGAATATGCATCCATATTTACGTTACGTTATGGACCTACAATATACGTTTACGTTTAATAGACCTACAATGACAAAATCAGTAAAATATCTATTTTGGTAAAACATGTCAAAACAAATTTTAGGAAATTTCATATCTTCAGGACACACATATAATTATAGGCCTATATTTTTTCCCGCAAATTTAATTCGTCATGTACAGTAATGTAGCTACAAAAATAAGTTAAAGGTGGGTGATCCGATAAATGACGTCATCACTCACTTTACTCCATCAAACTTGAGATTTTCTTATCAGATGAAAGTACATATGTTTCTTATTTGCCCATGAAATATTTTCTTTTGATGTTTTCAGCAAAAACGTCTCCAAATGTGGTCGAGTGACTACATTAATTAATTTTATGGCCAATTTAGTGCACATTTTTGATTCCACTATCCAAACGGCTGGACCAATTTAAAACGTGTTTTCAAACATTTCGAACACACTAAACATTTGTCTTGATGGCGGCTATTTTCATTCACATGATTATTTGAATTGTCAAATTAGAATGTACATTTTTGAAATAAAAATCTCTTTAAAGCATATAACTTCATTCTGTTATGTTGCTTATGAGTTTCATATTGCAATGAAAAGTTTAACGTTTCAGTCTCTGCTTTACACAGCTTATCACTGTAGTTGTCTTCACTTTTCATTATATCACTGCCACTTTCTTAATTTTCCTTTTCATATGTATCATGCTCAGCATTGATACTGATCATGTCTTTTAAAGGCCACCGTGTTTTAATTATGAGCATCTTTGTGCTACACTCATTAGGATGATCATATAAAACTTTCAAATGAATACCTTTTGATCATACTTTAATCATGATCCATTCCTTTCCGAAAGGTCTACATTTTGCTTTTTTTTATAAATAAGACTACCATCAGGTCATTTTAATTATGTGTATCAGTCCTATAATATTGTTCAATGCCGAAATGCTGAGGATGGAACGATTTCCCCTGAATATTGCTAATTCAAAAGAACATTTTTCCTTTTTGTTATCTCAATGGCGAAATAGAAAACACGAATTGAATCGCGAAGCTAATCCAATTGAAATCGATTGAGCTAGTTACGCAATTGGCCGACCATTCTACGTGGGCGAATGCTCCTTTAACGGAATCGAATGACGTTTTGCTTAATTGAAATAACAATATACATCATCGTTCAATTTCGCACGAAAACGAATGTCCCTTTCATAAAATGGAACACAAATGCGAAAATTGGCCGGGACACCCTAGTTATATTGTACGTAAAAAATACATACATAACTACATCCATACAACATACATACGACAATACATACATACAAATACACATAATAGGCCTACATTATTTTGATTATTGATTGCCGCTTTTGTAAATTTAATGATCATAAATGAAAAAGATAATCAATTATTCAATGTAACCAATATACCATTGATTTTACCGCGAAATCGATTGCACACACGTTGAAATCGGCGTGCATATATCAAATGGAAAAGACTAATAATGTATCTCATAAATGAAAGTCGTTATGTAATCATTCACTTATTTGAATCAAGAAAAAACACGGAAATGGAAGTTAGGTTTTGTGAAATTGAAAACCAGGATATCCTCATTCACAAAATAAGCGCGAAAATAGAATTTATAGTTTACAAAAATATCAGCACATTGCGCGAAATCGTATCGGGAAAAAATTATTAATTCATTATCTCTTTGGTTGGGAGTGGTTTGTTTGACAGTAATAAATCATAGGGGAAAAAGAGAACAGAGCAGTTAGTTGATGTTTTATGAATAATTTAATCTTAAACGCTGTTAGGCCCAAGACTTTTCAGTTTCATTTATAGAAGATAATAAAGCCGAGCGAAAAACAAGTTTTGAAAAGTCTGATTAGATTAAGTCCACCCAAAAGCAGGTTCTCATATTAAAATTACATTGTGCCAGGACTTACGTTGATTTCTTGATTCTATCAAATAAATATCTCACCTGATGATAGCCCATACGTTTAAGTAGTTTATAATTAAACACATCAGTCGATTGCTTTAGGTGCTTCAAATGCCTTATTGGTGTAAATGAGAGAAAATATACACTTGCTCTGGCATCAGTGCAATACGTTGATGTTTGATAATTGGCTTATACATTTTGGTGTGGTTTCGGGGGTGTTCCGTAATTCGTTATTTCAACAACCGATTTCAGACAGGTCTGTAAAATGGCACCTATGCAAAAATATGTTAAAAGGTTAACCATATCCATTATTGCCACTTTGCAAAAAAGCATGAAGAGGGACCTTGCCTTGTGTTTACGGGAAAAGTTCTCCAAGCTCTAACAACACAAAAACAGTTCGTCGGCTGAATGCAAGACCTACGTAAAGTGACATTTTTGTCAAAATTGAGGTTTTGGTGAAGTTTGAAAGAGGAGGTATTCGCGCATAATTAAAGTATGTGTGAAGATATGTAAGTGATTAAAAAGGTTAATTAGAAAAAGAAGATAACGTATGAGCAATCGCTTTTTCCGATTCATGCAAGACCAACGTAAGTGCATTAAGTTGGTCTGCATGGGCAATTTTGTCCTTTTCAGTGCAAGACCAACGTAAGTAAGTGGCACTTACGTTGGTCTTGCATTTTAAACATATGTGTGCACTTTCAGTGCAAGACCAACGTTAAGTGCAACTTACGTTGGTCTTGCATTAATAAACATTTTTCAGTGTGCAAGACCAAAGTAAGGGGCACTTGCGTTGGTCTTGCATTAAAAATTGTGCACCTTCAGTGCAAGACCAACGTAGGGGCCACTTAGTGGTCTTGCATTAAGCATCTTTGCCACATTATCAGTGCAAGACCAACGTAACGTAAGTGGCACTTACGCTGGTCTTGCAGTAAAATTTTTCAGTGCATGACCAACGTAAGTGGCAATTACGTGGTCTTGCACTAACTAGAAAATACTGATTTCACTACGTTTTCTTCTTGTTGTAATAAATATTTCATTACGTTTGTCAAGTGGAAATTATTTCATTTAGATCATACAAATAAGTTCCTATGTTACAATACCTGGCATAATTATGGACACACCACCTATAGAATCCAATTAAAACACAAAAAAAATGTCTTCCTGCAAAATTAGTCAAAACTGCACTTACGGTTGGTCTTGCATTCAGACGACGAGTTGACCGCCCTTTTTGCGGTGATTTTTCAGTTAGCTAGTAATTGTTCTAGGAAGTAAGGGACGAGAACAAGTTCCACTTAAATCGGTATTTAATTTTCGAATTTGGGCCATTGGGAACTACGCAGCCCTGTGATGATGAAATCTTTGAACAAGCGTAATTTAAATAACACCCAGATGTTACATTCACGACGGTCTTTGGGTAATGTATTTAAAGAGTGATAATGACAAGTAAGAGACCGGTCTGAGTGTTCCGGTATAAAGTGACACTGTGAGTTTCTTCTATCATCTAAGCAATTGCATTATTAAGATTCATTTATCACAGCTATTTAAAAGAATGAAGTTAAAAATACACTTCCTTTATACCTGTGGCCCTATGAATTTTTAAAAACAAACAATATATTTTGTGGGTTTATTACGGGGTGTAAAGTAATAGTGAACATGTTTACTTTTACAGCTTTGCTTTTCACACACACCACAACCACAACAGACACACACACACAAACACAACACATATTATATATATAGATATATATATATATATATATAATATATATATTATATATATATATATTAGCCTGGTTTGACACAAGCTACTAATGTAAATACAAATAATCAAAAGAATTATGTTTCGGTTGCTAACCTTAAAGACAATGATGTTGCTATTGCACCGCTAAACGATAGATTATTCGCTTAGCACCGACTTCGTAAAAAATTATCAGCGCCGGGGGCACAAAATCATGAGTTGCAAAACAATTTATAAAGAAACAATTTATTAAACTAAAAAAAGTAGGCAAAACAAGTAACTTAATACAAATGTTGTTTGTCCGTAACAGTCACGGAGAATAATCTGAAAAGGAGACAAATAATAAAATAATTTGATTACATCAGATACACAGGAAATATTGTACTTGTTGGACAGTATCAGGGTGAAGTCGTGTAGTGTCAATTGTAAGTGTCCAATTTGGTCATATGACGAAAACTGTCCTTTTTACTACGCTGCGACGACACGATGCAGTTGGCCAAATGTACCCGAAGCGCTGTAGTCAGGATGTTTACAGGTTTTCACGTCCAGTGATGAGGAACAGTACACAGTTGCACCTCCAAATAATGACAAGCTTAAAGCACTATCATGGATGCTGTGGCAAAAACAAACAGATAGACAGAAACTTCACAATTTTATTTATGTTGGATGCTGAAATTAGTTTCTTCTTCTACATCAACTTAGCTTGTGAGAGCAATTTATCAGAATAACTGAGTTAGTCTTCACTCCATCAACTTCAAAATGAGCAACTGACAACTGATAAATAATCATACTATCCAATTCCACAATTGATAATTATTCGGAACTTAAATTTTTTTCTATTCAAATTATGTTAAACAAAGGACTATGGTATGTTTTGCAACAACCATAACGAGAAAACGGGCGCATTGACAACGATGCAATAATTTCAAAAATTGTTGGCAACAAATTATAAAATGAGTAGACATCGCTAATTTGATAAACAATTGTCTATCGTCCACTGCATTACTAGTGACAAATTCAATGAATTAAAATGGTGACAGTTATTAGTCAAAAGTAATTAATTTCTCATTCCTAAACATGATAAATTAAAAATATTCCAATTATCCACTTTATACGCCTAATTCCATTATGTTTTAAATCGGTTTCAACATCAAATAGGCGCAAATACTATGTCCGGTCAAGGACCTTTTAAGATTTCATTCATAAAAACACCAGTATTGTAAATTGGACGGCACCACGTGTTAATATGAGACCTGTACTTTACTCTTGTGACAGTACAAAAGAAAGATACATTCTAATAGTAAGCAATAAAACACCAAAAGCTTGGAGTAAGAGCCACCCTGGTTTTGGTTAGCTTCTCAGAAAATTATGAGTAAGTAGGTCGAGGGGACCGGTGGAATGCTATGCTTTGACCACGCATAATAAGATGCACATGGGATAACCAGTACCTGCATGCAAGCAGATTAGCTTTGTAGTATTTAGTATATGGAATCTCGACTAAATCTTGTGTAAAGACACAGAGTGGAATTCAAATAAATTCCTAATCTCAATCCTCCGAGAAACAGTCAGCAACCTATTCAAGACCTAGTCACTTCGGACGGCAGTTAATGGTACCCGGGTATCATAAATCATCATCTGCAATACATAGGGTCACCGTCGTAGGTCTAACAACTGAATGCAGGTTAATAAACTGTGTCATGGGGATGATGCTACTATGGCCTATAGTGAACTTACTATACCGTTCCCTATACACTCGATACACGGAATAATACGGAAGCCATGTTTATAAAAAGGTTAAAACTTTAGAACATCAATAAATGATATTTGTAATCCCAAATGAGTAGCAAGGTAGTAATACCAAAGTTTTCTAAAAGTGAAATACAGATTAGGCAGATTAGGTTCTTAAAAACAGATTTAATAGACAATTAAATCAGTTCAATCAAAAAACATGGCTTCAGCCATGGTTTAACTTAAAATTACTTTAAAAAACGTAGTAACTACACTAAACAAACAAAATTCAATCCTACCTGTGGCAACAAACAGAGACAGAAACTCACAAGTTCTGCTGATCTGAAATTAGTTCTTCTTGTAACCCATAAATTGCTGAAGCAATTTATCAAGAATAACTGAATTATGTCTTCACTCCATCAACTTCAAGATGAGACTGACGATGACTCATCTTTGAAATTTGTGGAGTTTCCGAGGAAAGTTCCCCAAAATTAAGGAATGTGGATGATGTGACTCACCACGGGCATGTTAAAATACTATAACTTTAGATAGGCCTGTCATTGGTTCCAAATTAGTAAAAATGAAAAAGGGGTGCCAATTGTTCCTGATTGGTTATAACATAAGATATAGTAATTATATATATATAGTATATATAATTTCTAGACCCTATATCGCACCTTTTGGGAGACACTGATCTTTGGTTAATGTACAATGAATATACGTAGAGACATTTCTGGTCTCCCTAACGTTTTCCTTTGCATTGGCGTTTTAATTCCGTCAAAGGATTGATATTAAATTTATGCAAAGAAGGGTTAATCCCTAGAATCAATCAAGGATCTGAATATTAATTAATTTTAAATATACTATAGAGCTCATTATAAAGCTTATGAATTATTCAACTGTCGCCCTAATATACCATTTGGAGATATTATATATACATATATATATATATATCTATATATATATATATATATATATATTATATAAAATCTAACAAATAGTATATTAGGGAGACAGTTGAATAATTCATTAGGTTTATAATGAATCTGATAGTTATTTAAAATTAATGTAATAGTTCATATCCTCTTGTTATTCTAGTGGATTGCCCTTCATTGCCATAAATTAATAGTCATATCCTTTGACGGAATATAAACCGCAATTCAAAGGAAACGTTAGACAGTAAATGTCTCCCTACCGTATGATTAGTACATAACACAGATCAGTGTCTCCTAAGGTAGGATTATAGGGTTATATCACATACTGTATTTTTACAAAACACGTTTTCCGAGAAAATCGCAATTGCAAATCTTCGCGATATTTCATGTCTATACGGTTAAACGAAAGCATAAAAGAAACATCTAGGACTTACTGTTCTGAAGAAAACATTTTAAGGTCAAATGAATAATCAATAAATCCACTTAAAAATAAAACATATTATCTTTAATTGAGGCTCAAAATTATAAGTCGTATGTGAAATCACAAATAATTTATATTTGCCAAAATACGAAGCATATTACCCCGTTATTTTTCATGTACGTAAAATAGATCACTTATGTGAAAAAAGCTGTTACGAAATAACCGATGGAAAAATACGTAAAAAAAGGTCTGTATGTGAAAATTTTTATTTTGGGAATCGGCAAAATACAACGCTATCAAACACGTGTAAATGAATGGAGATTTTCAAATACGACAGTGTGTGAAATGCGGATTATGATTTTGAGGCGGAAAACTGGATAACAATCTGTTACTCTATAAACTAATTAATTAGGCATCCTTCCCCACCGCTTTGAAACTTTGTGGATGGCAAGACTCGATGAATTAAGTAAGTAGCGAATTTCAACAAAAAAACCTCAAAAATGTGAAATGCGACGATATATATCTATATTATATATAATAATATATATAGATATAGTATAGATATGACAGAACGCAAAATAATGGGACCAGGAAAACCTACCAAAGGGGGGGAATATATTTCTATTAATGTGCTTAATGTTAACGTAGTTTAACCTTCCATAGGCCTCACCCCTTACTTTCAATTTAAGGTGAAAAAAAATATACACTTTTTTCCGTTTAATTATTCCCACGATACGATTATTAGGGGGTTTTTGGGGAGAATACCATTGAGTAATAGGAAATGTGCTAACATTTTTTTTAATTGAACAAAGTATTGCCAGATTGGTCTAATATGGCTTGTAATACTAAAAATAAACAGCAAGTTTGTACCATGGTAAAATCATAATTGTAAATATATTACCATTTCTGTAAAAACACAACATAACAATACTGCTAATGTGGAAAGTCAAGGACGGGCACAAGTGCAAAATGAATGGTAACATAGCACTCCTCGCCCGTGTGTCAAAACTTTTTAAACCATTACTATACGCCACGGTGAAAACGGCCATATTTTGGTATATGCTATAAGCATGCACAATTATATCACACATAAGAACCCATTTGCCATCAAAAGAATACATACTTTAGCCGGGCCTTATCAAATTCTGTCACGATTAAGAACTTCCGTCAAAATTTTTAATTAGTATCACGTTGGCGTATTACGACGATCGACATTGGATAGCCACCATGCAGCGCTCGCGCTGGGGATTTTTATTTGTGTTAGCCAATTTTGTTTGCCCAACCCTAGCTCGTGCTTTGATCAGATTGATAGTGCAAACGTATGGGA
>JAMKCH010052701.1:0-13525 GCA_023653785.1 Ophioderma brevispina
TAATAAAGGCAAGTGGGATTATTCGTTCATCCCCATCATTGCTTTCATTAACTCCTTCCTTCATTCATGCATTCATATTTCTATATTTATTATATTTAAATTATTGCATTATCTTTATTATAATGCTCTGCTATTTATTTGCGCATTTATTTTATTTTTCACATTCCTCGTTATTTCATTATTTTTTCCGGAAATTCTCTTATATTTTCATTCATGATCGTTTTTACTATAACAAAATTCTTGTGTAAAAAAAACACTTTTATTTCCCTTATTATTTTGAGTAAATTTCAAATTTGACGTTACAAGTGCCATTGAAAGTAATGCAGCGACGAAGACCTTTGCCCTCTACAAAATGGAGGCCAAAATGTTTCATTCTTGATGCCGCCGCGTCCATGGTGTAGAGGTTCAGTGGCCTCGAACTAACCGTGATCATACACCATGCGTGCCACAATCATGCATGTCTACTGAATCATGCCAAATGATGCGCCACAAATTCATTCATGTCACGATGCTATGAATTATGACCTACACATTTACAATCTACTCACCAAACAAACAAAATCCTAAGATCACAAACTAGCGTGGATGAGGAATAAAACTTCATTTAAAAAGGCAAGGGCGAGACAAGGGGAAAAATGGAAAATAGCAGGTAAAAGGTATGGAAGGCTTAGTAAGATGACATTTTTGTGGATTTTTGCAAGTTGACTTATGTGATTTTTGGACACATTAGCCGAGGTATATCATGAAACTAAATAATTAACACGAGGAATAGAGGCCGTTCATATCCTCTATTACATTTACGTTTTAAAGGAAAAAAATGCGACCAATCCAAATACAACATAATACACTTTATGGGAAACAATCAACGCTATACCTACCCACCACAAGGTTGACCACACTGCAGACTCACCAGCGAACTAAAGAAGCAATTCCTATAAGTATGTTATAGGATTCGGGACAAGTACCAACGTGAGCACTAAATTTGTTTTAAATAATTATTCACCGTATTACTCGTAAGCATCAATTCTATTAAAAGTGGTGCCAAACATAGGTAAAAGGTCACACAACAAGGGGAATGCACAGTTACTACTAACATGAGATCGGTCTGTCCGATTATGCGTTTTGAAGCCCCTCTTGAACTATGGACATGATGTTTGGACCATGCAGGTGAGAAAATAATCAGCATGAGGTTTATTAACACGGTTTCAGGGTGACCCAAAAAATTCAAAAGTATCTAGAGGTGAATGTGCGGAAAAATGCCGTATAACCGCAAAACTTAAATAAAGGGATGATCCAATCAAAATCCAGCAATTCATGTTACTAAAAAATAAAAGCCTCATTATAAAGGTTTGATGATCAATCAAAATCCTACCCCTAATGTTTCCTCAAGGCCTCACTTATATACATAAAAAGCAATTAATCAATCCAACCTGGATAGTGAAATTTGGAGACTAATTTTTATTCTTTAAACAATCAAATGAAAACATTCTTAAATGGGCAGTTCGTGATCCACAATTCTTGATTACCTAAAGACGTTAATAATTATTTTAAATTTTATATCATCTTGAACCGTGACCTCAAGCATTACAAAATAAGGCAATATATCATCTTACAATCCGTTCAATACCAATTACATGGAATTCCTCTTGACCCGCGCTTTCCTTTTTGAAGGAATTTTTATTTTATTAATGATTTCGTCCACGACTTGTACATGTGGTGCCCAACGATTAAGGCCCCCCCATCCGTTCATCAAGCACTCATGGCTAAAGCAATGACAAAAAATGAAGCACTATTATTCTTACTAATACCTTCACATACCACTTACATGGATATTTCCTCCTGACCCGCCCTTCCTTTTAAAGGCAAATTTTGATTTATTATTTTGATTCGCCCACGACTTGCTACTTGTGGTGCCCAACGTTTAAGCATCCGCTCATTCAATGCACTCATAACCATTTAAAGACGCTGTTAACCAGCAAATCACTGTAAAATTTCTCAGGAACCTTCGCTGATATTGCCCTGTATTTCTACTCTTTTGAACACTAATATCTTTTTGTAAATGTACGTTCAGGTTTTCGTTGGGTCTATCTTATTGAGTACATATCCATATGACGTAAAATTGCACAACATTTCATAAACTATCACACATGTAGATTTTAGACGATATAATCGGCACGAATATTTTCTGCAACACTGCTATTTGAAAAGTAGGTCAAAACCCAAGCGAATAGAGCGGGTAGCCCGCAGGCTACCCCCGCCCAAAAAGCTGACTACTTGATTCAAAAGACTGTAGCTCGGCCTATAATTAACCGATTGGAATTATCTCTGCAGCAAATTAAAGCTAATGAAATGGGTTTTCCGATGATACCACATATGTTAGATATATATTATTTACAAATTCAAAATGGCGGACGCAATCAGGGTCAAGTTTTTTTGACTCACCCTGTATTATGTTTTTTACAGTGTAATTGTGAAATTCTTGAACAGAAAGTACAATTTCACATGTTCACCTCACCATCACCAAAATGTGGCCGAAGTACTTCTTTGTAGAAGATGATATCGACCACACTATTACTATATATTTAGTCTTCAAGTTCATCCTCATCTGAGATCGAGACTGGTAAACATGGTCCATGTTTTCAATGAATGTCCACAAGCTGTTGTGAAAACTTTTTTTAGAAAGGTACCTGTAGCGTAATGATTCCAAAGATTCTGATTGCTGATTATTGAACAGGGACACCGTTGGGTTGCAGCCTTCATCTTTCTATCAATTCAGGATATAAATTATATTGGTAGTACAAAATACTCTGGAACAAGCTCGTAACACAGGGTTACCATCATGGATGACTTGAGGAAAACAGATATTTTTGCCAACCCCAAATATTCTTGAAGTAGTATCGCAACCTGAAAATGCATTGGCAAAAAACAGATAGGAGCAAATGTCATCACTGAATAAACGCTTCAGAAGATTTATATCATACACGTTTTTTCTTTGTGTCTGTCAGACCAAAAATAAAGGTAATTACAGCGCTCTTCTGCATATTGGAGAAGTAGTATAAACAGATCTGTGTCTTTTCCAATTTGGGTTGTTGACCTAAATCATGCCATGGCAACTGCTGTTTTGCTATATCAACATCTGCATTTCCTTTTTTTTCAGCAAAATTTGTCACATTTGATTTGTCTACCTTATTTGCGATCCTAGTTTTGCAACGTTCATTTGTGATGTCTTTTGTGTTTGGTTCACCAGTGTATCCATGGAAGACAATGGATGCTTTGCCGTAATGGTCAACTTTGAAAGATGCATAATCATTGCAACTATAGGTGCTTCTCTCTGTCCATTTCAAGCGATGTAAAAGAGAACCTCCATCAACAACATAGTGATCAGTCTTTGGCACTGTCTCAGGCACATCCTCTGATAGGTACACCTGTTCTTAATGGCCATCAGAATCTGGCTTACATAAAACATGCTTGGCCTAAAAACAATATGGCGGATATGCGAACAGTTCTGGCAAACACCTTATCTAAGACCTTTCTCCATATTGTGATACTAAACAAGACTCTTTGAAATGAGAGAGAGCTTGGTCATCGGTTACATTGAGGTTACTATCTTTAAGTTCTAGGTTGACTATTTTTCATTATTACACAAAAAACTCATATTTCGAAACTCTGAGTCAGACTTTCAAAAGTGTAATTATACAAAGTTACCTATCTTGGTAATAGTTCAGAATTACAATACATTTCAGTGTTCAATTTCAATAGAATACAGGACTGAATATTTGACAGCACCAGTTTTAGTAAAAATTGCAAAAACGTTTGTAATCGTAAATAGCTTTTTTCAAAAACCAAAAACATAAGAAAAACACGAAAAAATTCAATATTATAATGCAGATTCATACAGATAGGTATCTTCTTCCATGTCAATGTAAATTGGTTGCATTAAATATGAATTTCAATTTTTAACGGCCTTTTTTAGGCTCAAGGGACATTGCCGTGGAATTGCCCATATATATATATAATATATATATATCTATATATATATATGCTTATATATACTATATATATATATCTATATATATATTATATATATAGAGATGGTATATATCTGCGACTTTGAGCGATCTTGTGGTGTCAATAAATTGCTCCAGATGGTGGTTCCTGATCTACCGAATGCCCCTGCCAGTCTTGTACCCTCTTGATGTCCCTCCTTAACTGAAGGCGCATTACTTCCAAGAAAGACAAAATCCATTTACTTTGTCATAGTTGCCGGTTAAGGGTGAGGGTCTCTTGGGTCAATCGGACATGATCTGCATTTAGATGGGGTTGATCTTCATTCCCCATTTGGCGCAGGCTTTTTCCAGTTTCTTCTGTGGATAGCTTAACTTTTCAAAGAACCATTTCCAGCAGGGTTGTGTCGTCGGCATAACGAATGTTGTTGATTTTCATCTCTCCCATTTTATTCCGGATCCTAGGTTTTTGAACTCCTCTTATTACAAATTCTAATAAGAGATTGAAGAGGCTGGAGATAGAATGCCATCCCTTCTCACACCAACTAATGACTGTCGAACCAGTCAGGAGTTTTTGGCAATGCATGCATCTTGATTACCCTAATGCAATTAGCTAAATCCAACGGACCAGCATGATGTGATGTTATCAGAATATTTACAAATTTTTAATCATATAAAAATAGTAATTTCAGAGTATTCGTTCTCTACAACAAAATTACATAAATAGCTATCAATATCGATATTTGAATTTGTATGACAGAACCGGCCAATCAGTCTAAATTGTCCAAAATATAGTTTCTGATCCCATGCTGATTTACCAGGTTTTTTGTTTAGGTATCCCAAACCAATTTAGTCCCACTGTACTCAGTTTACAAATTTCAGGACAAATAATTCAAAGATTGACCTAGTCACATTTGGACTAAAATTTATGTTTAAAGCCAAGATACGGGATGAATTTAATCATTCGGCCACCACATCCCTCAATATGCACTTATTCCTTCGGAGGCTGCCAATTTCACAGGGTGGTGGCACACACTAAAATTCTTTCACAAGATAATTCGGTACATCAATTTCCAGGTAAGCTTGTCGGATAGAAGGAACACCCGTTTTTGTTTATATTGTCATTTAGTCAATACACGGCACTTGTTTAAATTTCAACATTCTATAATTTTTACCAAAAAAAGTAAAAAACTTAAAAAAAGCAATAAAATACAAAATACAGAATAAAATACCATTATATCGAAGGTACTCAACCCTTATAGAATAATCTTAAAGTCCTTTTCTTGACGTCATATTTGCCTAGAATACAGTCCCGATAATATTTAATTGTCCAATTTCAATATGAATTTTGACTTGACATGGACTTGACCGGTGACCCTTTAATCCCAAGGTGTAGCTTGGTGGTAGTTCAACCATAACATTTGCAACTCAGGTGGTCAGAAACTCAGTGTACATCAAACTCCAAAACGCCAAAACTCAAAACGGTGGACTTACAAATTAAAATATAGACCAAAATTTCATATAATTTCTGGGAAGTCCATTCAATAAATTGTGTTAATTTAATTTAGATTGCATATTGAACTTGATTTCTGTATCTCCAATATTTAATATTTATAACCACTTCCTATTTTCAAACAATCATTTCTTTCTCAATTTGACGAGTTATTGTGTCGTCATTATGTTAAGCTGTTTTTTTTATTTTGACACGGTCCCTCTGTGCATTTTCATGGCAATTGCATCATGATTTGGTATGTACCATCATAAGACAATTTGCCAGAAAATAAATGATTACAATATTCAGTAATATAATTTGTGTTACTTCACCGAAATCAAACCTGATCGCCGAAATAACACTTCACTCGGACAGGTGACCATTTTCATTAACTTTTAAATTGATCAGAGAATATAGAATTCTATAATTTTCATTTTTCAAGATAAAATAATGTAATCATAAAATAAGGCTTCAATTAAGTTGTCACTGTCACTTCTCTTTCAATCACTTTCTATTAAATCATTTTGAAGAAATTTCTTATTCATAACTTTTAATGATACAAAATGTTAGACAACATTCGCTTATGAATTGAATTCAAACTTATACTTGGTTTAAACTAAATTTTAAGTCCAAACTTTGACTAGTCAATCTTTGAATATTCTGTCCTGAAATTTGTAAACGAGTACATTGTGAGCTAATTGGTTTGGGGATAACTAAACAAAAACCTTGTGATAGCAGGGATCAAGAAAATATATTTTGGCAACAATTTAGATACTGATTGGCAGTTTTGTAATAACAAATTGGGGAAATATCATGATATTGATATCTATTTATGTAAAATTTTGTGTATGAGAAAAATACTCTGAATTAATATTTTTATGATTAAAAAAATTTGTACATATTTGATAACTCACACATGCTGGTCCGTCTGATGTCTTCCTTGGTGTCATCAGCTGAGCGATTGTCAATTGCTTCATACAATTGCGTAGCGCGTTTATATTTAAATTGTTTTGTCGAGATTATGTGACACTTTGTTCACCAATCGCGAATTATAATATATATATATATCTATATATAGCCATATTTTCCAGAATATAAGAATATATGTGAAAGAATATATATCGCTATCTACTGCCTTAGGGGGAAGTGAGCTTTTGATATTCACTCATTCGGCGTTAGGGGAAATATAACCTTCCCCCTAACGCCTTCCTTTGTAGTTGCGATTTATTCCGTTATAATACAATAAAGTGATTATAATTTATGGCATCTCTGTGGGTGTTAGGGGGTTCAATTTATATTCAAATTTTGAGATTTTGTCATACGGGCTGTCTCTAAGAAGATTTTGTTATATAAGAACCCGTAGTCGCAAATTTACAAAAAAACCTATATATATTATTCATCACAATAGTTACAATTAAGTCTGATGATTGCGACCAGCATAGACAGGTCTGCATGCAACTGCCAGTAACTAGTATGTACTACTATTGGACGCTACTGCTGATGCTTTCTGTTTAGTCTCTCCTTCATGGACGGCACGCTCTCACCGGACATGTATTTTCTGCTTTAAAATAATAGTACTTCTTACTTTACATCCTATATATATATATATCAATATATCTATATTAATTACAGTATTATGGTTTCTAAAACTATACTCCATCTCTCTAATCCTCCTCTCTCTCTCCTCTCATCTCTCTCTCTCTTTTTAAAAATATTAAGTTTTTTGCTCTCTCTCTTCTCTCTCTCCTCTCTATCTCTCTCTCCCTTCCCTCCAGCTCGGTCGCCCTTCTCTTTTGTTATGTATAGAGTTCGACGTTAGGCGACGAAAAAGAAAACCCTGTTTGACGGCGAGCGACCTTTCAAGTAAGGTCGGTCGGGCGGGCGATTTTTCTTTTTTAAATTTTGTTTCTTTTCTGAAGCTCACAATTGGCTAAAATAGCCCCAAAAAATCTGAAAAATAAGGGGAAAAAAATTTGGAAAAATTGATTTAATTTGGGCTAAACAACAGGCTGATTTTTAAAGGTGTTTTTTGGAATTAAAACTTAAAAAATAAAAAAAATTAAAAAAAAAATCTGTGCAAAACTGAAAAATCAGGGTCGGTCGGGCCCGTAACAGGGTTTTTTCAGTTCGTCGGCCTTAGGTCGAAATTTTTTTCGCCTTAAAGTTATCCTTTGTTTGCGCTTTATTCCGTCGTCAAAAGATATGAATATTAATTTATGCAAATGAATTATACTCATTGGCTAACAAGAAACATGAATATTAATTAATTAGCAGTAATAATAAAAGTCCTTATAGCCTAATGAATATTGCTCTCTGGATATATATGTATGGGGTGTGAGAGAATTGATGACAGCGCGGACGTAGCATTATTAATCGCAAAAAGAACTTGCCGTGGATGGGACTCGAACCCACAACCTTCGTTAGATCTGCGCTAATCAATTGCGCAAACGGCAGGTGATGGGGCCTTCGAGTTACTACACATAGCTTGCGGTGGTATCATGCCGTACATATTATATCACGAGGTGAGCAGCATTCTGATATCACAAGCAACTCGTAATTATTTATTAAAACATATGGTGTGAGAGATTGGATAATGCTACTTAAACCTCTTTGTGAATTACTGTCATATAGGAAAAAGGCAAATTAATTCATCCACAGCATTTTGCGATTAATTAATGCTACGTCCGCGCTGTCATCAATCTCTCACACATATTTGCATTTTCTTGGACTGATAAAGGGTTTTACCCGAAACGTTGTACAAATGAACACCTTTACATTATATAGATAGTATAAATTATATATATATATATATATATAAATACACGCAAGCTGCATGGGCTACTTTTGTTCTGTTCTGATTTACAGTTGGGAAATTTCGATAACGCTTCATGGTAGCTACTCCATCTACTCCATCCGTGTGATGGGCCCAGACGGTCGGATTATTTGCTTGGATCCTGCGTACGGCAATACTGAAACTTAGCCACGCTATATAAATACCCAGTAAAACAATGTACATGGATTCTATGGTGTTAAAAACTCGCAATAAATATATCTGTCATTTTTGTCATAACTGTGCAAAAAACGGTTTTCTGAACAAAGTCACCCCCATATTCATTAAAACGAATCCTACACGTTAACTTCACGAAACATGCGATCAACTATGCCAATAAGTCTTGAAAGTGGAAATTGGATCAAAATGTGGTTTCGTATGCGCCAGGCCAGGGGTCCTGTACAACTCGGAAAACGTTGTGTTGCGTTGGAGCGCGGTGGTATTCTCGTGTGCGTTGTATACGTTCGTGCTCGTACCTCGTGGAGTCGATAAGCGTGGTAGGACCCCAAATACATGAGAATGAGACTAATTTTGAATACTAGGGATTTTTGAAATGGCGCGCGAATTAAATTTTCAAATGCATTTTTCTCTAAATTTCTTATACCAACTAAAAGTTCGCAGAACAAAATTGATTAAAATGATGTCTTCTTGCCGTGTGGTAAAAATTGAAGGAATTCATCAAGCGGTATTGAAGAAATCAATCGAGCATATTAATGCAGATTTAGGTATTTTTTTCCAACCTCCAAAATCCCAACTCTAGTATCGAACATAGGGCGTCCTGCACCGCCTGGATGGGCCATTCTTTCGAAAGTCACACACGTGACCGAACTTTATTTTCCCCCCATGACAAAACAACCAATCTATAGCAAAAGTGGAAACATTAATTTTCCTACTGTACTAATATAAATTTAACCCCAAAAGTTACAAAAGTAATACTCCTCTGCCAAATGTATGATGAAATATATGTTATTATGTGACAAAATTTAAGGGTTGACATCCATTTTTAGTAGAAATGTGCACCCTCTACAAATGTTATTTGTGATACGTAAACATCTTTAGAGATCAATATTCTTAAATAATCTTGAAAAATATCCTATGAGGTAGTGTTTTGGTAAATAATTTTATTTGTGAATTTGGCATTTTGGAAAACGTGCCCTCAATTATTCGCGAATGACACCGTTTTATATTAAAAATTTCTAGAGATAACTAACCTAGTAGATGATATTTGTCGTCAACATGGTTTTAACTTTCTATGATTCGGTGGCCACCATCAATCATTCCTGAACAACACTGTTTTGATTTTAAAACATTCTTGACCAAAATTATACAGAATCTTGACCCTATTAGATGGTATTAGTTGTAAACAATACGCTTTTTTTCGATTTTCTATGCTTTTGGCGGCCATTTTGAAAAAGCGCCCCAGGTGACGAAATACGACACTGAAAATTCGGCAACAAGTTGAAAGCGTAAGTTGTGATGTCCTTGAATACATGAAAGTGAAAAATTAAAGTTGGCAACATTATCGCAGTAGCTGACAACTGCTGCCTGACTAAATAATAATCTGAGCAAGCATTTAAAAAAAATCTTTCAGTTTGGATGATGATTGATATCATTTTTTAGACTTTTGGCTTATGGCATACCAGCCAGTCCAGAATGTGTGTGTGTGTGTGTGTGTGTGTGTTTTGTCTGTTGTTCTGTGTTTTGTGGTGTTGTTCATTTTGGTATTTTGTTTGGTTTGTGATAACCTGTACAATTAAGGGTTATAGAGGATAATTGAAATAATCGATCGATTTTCTTAATTTTTGGATATATGGTATTTTAATTGATGTAGGTGACAAATCTGAAATAAAAAATGGGGGTCACCGACTTCGTTTTTGAGCTATAGGCTGTTCAAAAAGTGTATTATTTTCAAAAAATTGTACAGAGCTCTATGGGAAAACCAGAAAATGTTGTAGTTTTTCAGGCATAAAATATAAACAAATCGAACGATTTTTGATTTTTCTACTTATGTTAAGAACCTTTATAAGATCTTTTCGGCGCACCAATAAAAACTGGGTGTCACCAAAAAACTGGGTGTCACCGACTTAGTTTTTGAGAAAAACGACGAAATAGGCCTAAAATTGCAATTTTCCTTTCAAGTGCGTCCTTTTTGCATGAACAAAAGCGCAGCTTACCTTGCCTACTGACGCACAGAAATAAGCGCAAACCCATGCCTAGTACGCGTTCGCAAGAGAATTGGTTCTTGTTGACCACAGGAAGCAATAAACTGTTGTAGAGTGGGTGGGTGGGTGGGTGGGTTAATTGGCGGGGAGAGTGAGTGATATGAGTGCATTGCGAACATTTTTGTTTCAAATTAGGCAAACAGATCGGTTTAAAATATAGGCCTATGGGGCCTACAAGGAAAATATAAAATTAGGTAATTCGGGGCATGTAGGGATAATTGAATAAGGGTATCTAGTTTTATTGGATTTAATTTGATCAGATAAAACTTTCCCCACACCATTTCATGTGTTTCCTATAAAAATCGGGGAGTGGTGTCTTTGTACGTTCTTAAATTTGGTGGTTTTTATGACAGATTCCCGAAAAAAAGTGTGAAACAGCTAGAAACGTCTGTTGCCGTTTGCCTTTATACAAGAGCCAATATCTCGCAATTTCCGAAATGAGACACATACTTATGCCATGGCATTTAATTTCTAATGTAGTTGTATCAGAACTTTAATTCCCATAGATAGGCCTAAAGGGCATTTGTTCGCCTGGAGCCAGGAAGAGAGGGGAATGTTTTTCGGGATCTTAGCTTCAAAGTCAAGAACCCGATTTTTATAGGAAACACATGAAATGGTGTGGGGAAAGTTTAAAAACTAGTTTAAAGCTAGTTTAAAAAACTCTTTTCCTCCTTTTTGTATTATATTTAGTTTAATTTGAAAAAAGTAGTATACACATATATATATATTTAATTTTAGCATCTGCTATCAGTAGAGTCATGAAGTGTAGTGGATAAGGTTTAGGACTTGTAATCTTAAGGCCCTGGTTCGAATCTATGTAAGGTACATATTAAGTTTATTTATATGATGATTAAGTAAAGTAATTGGTGACATTAGAATGTGTGTATTACCATATGTGTATAAAGTGGTTTAAATCTTTATTTCTTCAGGTTTTCCCTTTGTTTATTGCCTTTTTTCTGAAAATTGTTTGCCTGAAATATAACTTTTTTACAACCATGTGGTAACGTAAATACAATGTTTGTATGATGATGCCATAGCTACAACTTGAAAATTTTGTAATAACGTTTTAATTCTTAATATTGTTTAACAAAATTGGTATTATGCGACGCGACACATGAAATGAGGCAAAAACTACAACTAAAACACGCAAACATTCTCGTGGTGAACTGTGCATGCATCACGCGCACCTAAGAAAGATCTCCTACGCTCTGACTGCGAGTGCGTAAGTGGCAGCGCAAACTGACACGCAGTACGCAGAATGCCTTTTCTCTTCAATTATCCTCTATAACCTTAAGATCATTTATGTTTGTGTATATATAAAAAAAATAAAAAATTAAAATACTAAACAGGATAATGACTTGAGATTGCCACTCAGAGAGGTTGGGGTTATTGTGGGGTGAGCCAGGCATGTGGGTCGGTACCACCTGGGGGTGGGGGGGGGGGCAAGCAAGGAGGGCAACACAAGAGGAATTGGGGGAGGGGCACAAAGAGGAATTTTATACCAGGTATACCCCATACTATGACATACACGAAAAATGTATGATGGCCATTATGTAGGGTAGCTTAAGCGATATACAGGGGTCAAAAATGAAAAGTGGTCCAATGTTGTGATTGCATACCAACATGTTCGTATGATCACAAGGATTTTAAAAAATGTATAGTTTGTGCTAGCTCTGACGTACCCTTAAGGAGTTATAAGCTGAAAACCGTTATTGTAGGTCAAAGGTTAAATTTAAAAAAAGAAAAAACCTAAAAAATTAAAAAAAAAAACTACAATTTCAGTGGAAAGGGTCTCATATTGATTTGTAATGTGATTACAATTAAAATAGGAATAGTTGGACCATCTGCAATGTGAAATAAACAAGTTACGCACCTCATTAGTAATACCCCTAGACCCCTATAGGGGCTGGGGTTAATTTTGGAGGAACTGGTAACTATACAGTTACAGGTCCAAAAACTATACCTTATTTTACATTGTGATACATTACAAATAGTGTGAGACCATTTCCATGAAAATTGAAGCATTTTTTTTAGTATTTGAACCCCTGTAGAAGCTAAATTTAACCTGTGACGGTTTTCAGCTTATCCGGGTACGTTTTTAGATTGGGGGACCCCAAAAAGGGTGGATTTGTTCACATGTTGGGGCATTATTTCACTTTCACGCGATTGCTTTTCTGTAGTCCTTCAACATAACAAGTAAGTTTGGTCGAATTTTGAAGACAATTATATTTCCTTTTTTGATATTAGTAAGAAAACATTTAAAATCTAATTCAGACTAATTACTGTAACTAGTTAAAGTATAAAGAGGAAGGGGGGGAGGGTTTGGGCGTCGTTTCACGGGCTTGGGGGGGACGGGGGGGGAGCATTGTGATTGCATGTGAGTATTTCCAAGGGGATGTTCACAATGTGGAATTGATTTAATCCCAGTAAAAAATTTTATAAATCCTGAAATATTGATTTGTGCTGAATTTTAGTATTCATTTTAGTATTAACTACTAATGATAAAAACTATCACCATGATGCACAAAGAATAATATGCATGGAAAAGATTGAGAAGGGGAACGGAAAAAACAAAAACACCGAAATTTGATATCAAGTTACAGAGCTCTTTTAATTCATCCCATGATTCATGTGTTTGAAATGTTTGGTCAAATTTAAAGCACACAGCCTATATGTTCTCTTGTGTGTAAATAAGCTTAACGTGTTTTTAAGGCTTTAATTACCCCAAATAATAAATACTAATTATCACAGTGATATATCAATTTACTATTGTTTGCAAACGAGTTTCTCTTAACTAATGGAGATCATGAAAAAAATACTAGGTGTAATCTCTTTGTATAAAAGACTGAAGCTATCAATTTGGGACTTCTGTAACTTTGAGCTACATTGATACTGTAATGTGTTAAAACTTTGATATATCATGATCACCCGGTATATAACATAATCCTGTTTTATTAATTGTGTGGTACGTGTTCTG
>JAMKCH010052703.1:0-10478 GCA_023653785.1 Ophioderma brevispina
CCAAGCCATTCAGAACATAATATCTCAGAGAAGCAAATAAAAGGCTTAAGGGGTAAGGTTTTTTTTTTTTTTTTAAGTTAAAAATCATACCTTCTGATGTGATGTCACTGGGTCAAATTGAAAAATTAATTTTTGAGGCGCTAAAAAAAAAAATTTGCGAAAGGCCATTCGCATTTTAAGGTTCAAATTTTCAATATCCACACACACTAAAGGCTATATTCAAAGGTCCTCTGACGGCCCATACCGGAATCACATATCAGTACCAAATTACAGAGGGAAGATGTGTGTTGGAATAGAAATGGCCAAAACCGAAAGATGGGTCAAAAATTAGCCATTTTCCGGTTCAAAAAAATGACAATCCCAAAAAATAGAGTTGTGAAGAATTTTTTTGACGGGAACTCGCAGTTAATAGTGTGGAGGGAAAATTTTTTTTTTTGGTTTTTTTTTTTGTGTGTGTGCGCGCGCTTAAGGCTAATTGTTTTCTTGTTAGGCAAGTTTGAAGAGATTCCCAATTTCCACCTTTTTCTCGCCTTTTTTTCACCTGAGAAGCATGACACACGTGTTACAGTTGTTCATAATACACAGCGCCATCGTTTGACCATTTTCAATTAATATGCGCCACATTAATGACTGACAGTTGCAGCCAAGCCAAAGGAGTTTACCATTTGAAATCTTAAAAAGTTAGACGAAACGAACCACTCAACTATTGCAATAAGTAAGATATCGTTGCAAACCTTCAAGAACACACGTCTTAAGAATTTGAAAAATTTTATATTGGTCTTATATTTGAAAAAACGAAGAAAAAGTGCTTTTTTCATGCAAATTTACGAAGTACAACTTTGAAGTAGCACCGTGTCACCAATTTTAACTTCCTGGCCACAATACCAATATTTCTTAAGTAGTTCAAGGGTTGTTCTAACCGAACCTATAATAAAACCTAATTGCTACAATGGACCAATTTATGAATTTTGTCTGATTCGCCAGTGCTTTTATATAAGTAATCTGCACGCCTTTTCCGTTCATTTGACACAGGCTGGAGCTAGGATGGGCGGAGTCAAAGATCATGGCATGCATCGTTAAAAATTTGCCTGTTGGCGTCGCTTTTCATACGTGGTGATGCGTACTGGCCTTATGAAGCCTAATTGTAAGGTGCGGGACGGTAATAATTTTCAAATAGAAGCGATTGTTAAGGAAATATGTCAAGATTTTTGTCAAGATTAGTTTGACTTACATTCATACAATATATGTAATACATCACGAATTACCGAAAAAATAATACAAAATGATGTAAAAATTAACAAAATAGAGGCATTTTATTTTTGCTTTTTTGACATACGAAAGAAAACGGGCGGATTTTTTCGCCAATCAAAAGCGCCCCCAATTTTGCTCTCCTCGTGACGTCAAAGTGATGACCAAACAAAACATCGTGTTGACTCGCATTGTTATTGCTGACACGTAATATTGATGGATTAAATGAAAGAATAATAAATTAGAAAATAGTACAGAATGACATATTTTGTTTCATTTCGTTTTTGCTTTAATTATTATTAGTGCAACCTGCGATATGATGGTTCACACGACGTAAATTATGGATTGTCATCACTTTGCCGTCACCATTTGCCTGCGATGTGGATTTGTCGGAATCGTTTTTCGAGTAAGCTATTGGGCGAAAATTAAAGGGCAAATACTCAACAAATGTGGACATTGCAACTTTTGATTTATATGTAACTGACGTTTTACTTAAGCTTTCCATCCATACCAAATTTTGCCAAAATTCAGAATCAGACATATTTCCTTTAAACCTGTGACCGTCATGCCCTCTAAAATTGTGTTACACGTTAGACTTTAATTGCGCAATATTAATCATATTAAACATATCTGACTCCAGATTCTGAATATATAGTATTTTTAATATCTCAATTAAAATAATCAACTAGAACTAAAGATAGTCACCTAGAATTCTCAATTCCAAATTTTGAGATGAATCGGAGTTTTTGTTTTGAGCAGTAAACATTTATGTGGATATAACAGTGCCAAGAATAGGAAACGGGTATAACAAAAGGACAATCGTCCGGATAAGGAGAGAATGGGCGCTATAATCATAATAGTTAGATTTCACGTCATTTTTGAGTTGGTGTTGACAACTACTTTATCATGTACTCCAAGTTTCTTTTTATCCCCAAATACACATGTATCGAGAAAAGGAGAAAAGTCTGAGAAACTAGTTCACTGCTCTCTGGAAAAAGCAAGCTTATAACATTCCTCCATTTCAATGACCATTGATAACTTATGAGAAACAGGAAGAATGTTGCATATCTGCCCTTTGTCATGGAGCTTGTAAGTGACGCTTATAGATAGACCTTTTGGTCCTTCATAACT
Source organism: Ophioderma brevispina (assembly GCA_023653785.1). NCBI lineage: Eukaryota > Metazoa > Echinodermata > Ophiuroidea > Amphilepidida > Ophiodermatidae > Ophioderma > Ophioderma brevispina. The sequence continues at coordinate 2,380 of JAMKCH010052703.1, forward strand.
ACAAAGAGGCTACATGAGGCAGCCCTTTAGAACAAATACCAAAATACCTATATAGCTTCTCTGCTAAGATTTGGATTCATAACCGTCTTCACACCAAGCAGCACTGGAATCAAACACAATGGCCCATGACCACGCGATTTATATCATGAGCAAGTAACTACACTATGAGCAGCTAATAAAATTACAATTCCATGGTGCAGTCAATAGCTTTTGCATTTCACCATGTATGAGCAAGTACATCCCTGTATTTAGTATGATTTTATGATACCCGGACGTGCATGGTTCGCTGTTGTTAACATGTGCTCAGCCAAGGCTATGAACAGCCCTTGGTAAATTAGCATGCCTTACCATATATTTTATATGGATGGTTTGTATGTAAAAATTTCGTTGGTTGTTTTTGTGTGCAATTCCATTTAGTGTTCCGGCTCCCCAGAAAGCAAAAATGAGGTTTCTTTCCACCCAAGAACCAGAACGCCACTCACCTATATGTGGCTAAATAATATAGCACCCATCCTTGGAACGCGGCATTGTGGTTCTTGGGGTGGAAGGCTTCAATATGGGCATTTTTATTGTCCCATTGAAGCTGTTGTTCTAAATTTTACATTAAAACCGACTTTGGGGGAATTTATGTAAAGTGGGAATTTTTAAAAACAGCAAAGTAAACTTTGAGCATGTCGCTTTATTATGGCCAAATGTTTCACGTTCACATCGTTCTCATGAAAACTATAGAGGCGTCATTCATGTCCTTATCCGGCAATTTTCTTTCCTGATCGGAGTTTTTAAACGAAAAGAGTGATTTTTCTATATGAGGCCTTCTATTGAGCCTAGCTATTTCACCCAGTGGATTAGTATAGGGGCAAGCATTATTACATGCAAAAAACACCATTGTTTGAAAATAGGGCGCCCTCCTCGGGAAATCTCTGAGTCAGTCCTTTTACTATTATTCGTTTTCAATTTTAATAGATATTTTCATCTAAACCTGTTAGGATAAAAAGAAACAAAAAAAAAAAAAAAGGTAATAATGAAAAATAAAAAAACCCTCGAGAGAAATATGCTATTTTACGTTTTAGACCAAAAACGTGGTACGTTATGAAACATTTCAGTTACCTGAAAATATTTTCTGAGCTAGTAAATCTTCTGCAAATTATACATGGTTTTGACTAAGTTATCAAATTATGCTTATAGGATTTATTTGGCAGGAAATTGACGAACTATTTTTTACAGTTAATTTGTGGACAGTTTTAGTTATTAATTGTCTGCGGCATGCTGCAACTGCAAAATCTTTAATTAATGTTTATAAGCAGGCTACAACGTTGTGTGCCCTAAAGCTTTACGCGTGAAACGTTTTCCCCTGCAAAAAAATGAGGTACCACTTAGTGTATAAGGTCCTGTGCACGCCCTTGGTGTATAATGGTGGGCGGCTCCTGTGGACCCCAACCCCCTAAAATCCTTTGCCATAGATTTTTTTACCAAAATTCGGTGGTCATAGGGGTATATAACACGAGCACATAAACAGGAAAAAAATTAAATCGGTTGTACCGATTCAAAATAGCGGCCAAAAAACCAATTTTTAGCCCCGCACCAAATTCTCACTATTGACCCTATTGACCCATATTATGTTATTAGTCGTGTTAGTCATAGACTTGTTATAGAAAATACTGAATGTAAGATATCTCTCAACCAAAACGAGACCATCTTCTAGTATTAATCGAAAAATGCCAACATGTTGATTGTAAGTCAAATCCTTTCTGGCCATTTACGCGAAAACTACTTAACAGCACTAAAATACCTACAAGTTTGGCCTTTCCTTGTTCACTTTTTTGGCTTAAAGGTCAACGCGAACGATACATTCAAGGAATTATACACAAACTAAAACGCATTGCACAACCTCGTGCAAAACCGAGAACCAATCTAATTGAATAACATCATACTGGCGAATAAACCACTGCCCTCTACGAATATAGGATATCTAATACTAGATGGAGTTCGTTAAAATAACATTTGAACGCTTGATTACTTGGTTACTTTACCTCGAGCGCTTTTCCGCGAGAGGTAAGTTAACCAAGTCAAGCGCGCGAAAGCCTGTTATTTAGTCACGAACGCCATCATAGCGAATTGATTATATTAATACACTTAGAGTATGATATATTAATAACATTTAACATTTTTGGTTAAAACATGCTAAAATTGGTCTTGATATACGAAAATAATTTGTCGCATTTCATTTACCATGTTTAAAAACTCTAATTTGTCCTTGTCACCATCCATTGACGAGCTTTAACCAACAAATGGGGTTTTATTGGATTGCTCTGGTCCATTACCCTTCCAGTAACTAGATGCTTGATTGATCAGTGGCTTTTCTTAATACGAAGTCAAGATGACGAGTGTTTTTGGTTTATCCTTGGAGTAGGATTTGAATGATAGAAATCAACCAAGCCTATACGGGATAAAGACTATTAACCCTATTCATCCCTAAACATACGCTGATTAGTATATTTCTAAATAGTCTTTTGTGATCGGGTGATGGTCGAATTTGTGGAAAAACATCAATTTTTGATTTCAAATGGAATGACGGCGTAGGATTGGGAGCTTCTGCACTTTTTGATCTCACGAGGTTAAAACTGACTTAGTACCTTTTTTTGTTGGGGCGGGGGTGAGAACTTCTATAATTCAACCCGTGTTTGGTCAGATCACCATAACATTTTCTTGGGGTAGGTTTCTGTTGTTTGCTATTCATTTTTTTGTCTTCTTGCCATTCACCCTTAAGGATTGCCGTTTCTGCTGCATACCATTTTAGCAATTGACAGTATGAAAAATAAATCTGAATATCTGATTATATCATATTTTGCCTGCTGTAAAAATAATAAAATTGTGTCAAGTCTATTTATGTAGAAAATGTTTTCATGTAAAAGAGCAATCAATTTGAAAGTTCATTTACAGGTAAGCACACAACCGCCTCTATATTTCTACCTACATACGTTGCATAGTGTGACACCATAGCATTGGGATCCTTAAGTTTGCAATCAAGTAATATACAGATCGCAGCGCGCTAGATCTAATTGTCGACAATTGTATTTCTAGGACTTTCACCGTGACCCGCGCGTTCAGTTTTGACCCCCCAGCTTCCGAAGTGTGTCAGTATTAAAATTCCAGCTCTAGAGCTGTTATTAAAAAAACCCCCAGTAGCTTTCCTCCTCTAACCGATTCGTAGTAGATAGCGCACGGGAAAACAATAGATAACAGCAAAAGACGCTAGCACTGAGAAGTGTAGACATGGATAGCGGGTCTGAGCCGCCGATTGAAACAACAGGAAAGTTGCTCTTGCCTTATAATGTGGCGGGAAACAATGCATACACTACTGGTGCAACATATCCACACAGATGTTCTTATACGTATAACAAAATTCCTTTGAAATAGTGGGGATGCCCGATTTAAGGATATGAAGGTTTTCATCTTGATAGATTGGCAATCACTCCAAAACCCCTTCTGTAAAGTTTTTCGCGCCGATATTTACAATCGTTTTGATTATATACCATAGACGCTAGAGCTCGAGTCGAAATCTGTGCACCTCTCAATCAAGTACTTTCGATGAATGCATTGGTCAAGTGATCGGCAAGAGTTCCATATGTACCCACTTCGACTTTCTACAATAACAAATTATTTTATATTTTTGGCCTTAGCGGTTAGGGTATGTGTTAGTTAAGGCCATATTAAATATAAAACTAATTGTTTCCTGTACAATTTCAAAGAGGGGGGGATAAATATTTAAACTCTTTCCATTGAATCTATTGCATCCACATTCATCCTCTCTCCATCTAATTTGTTTTCACATTACACCCTGTACCCTTCAATCCGTTCCTTCTCTCTCTCTCTCTCTCTGCTCTCTCTTTCTCATACCTCCTTTCCCTTTAGATCCCTCCCTCCCTCTCTCCCTCCCTCTTCCCTCCAGCAGCTGTCCCCCCCTTCGTGCCCGCCCCGCCCTCCCTCCCTTCTCCCCTTCATTCCCTCCTCTCTCTCTACCCTCCCTACCTCCCTCCACCAATCTTTCTTCAGAAATGAGCCGTACAAAATTAATCTTATGTTTAAAGATGTCGAAAATGGTGGTGCCTGTCCCACTATGAGATCTGGCAAGTCAATTAAAATGGTCGGTAAGGCTGGATTGTTGTGAAGACAAAGAAAATGCATCCCAAATAATTATAGGGTACGGTTGGTCCCATATCAGTATAAAAATTAAAGTTAGTTCCGTTTCCACGAGAAGTTTTATTCGTTTTAGATCCCGCGTTTAAGGTTAAATGAAATTAACCAGTTGACCTACCTTCTGTCAGCACAGGATATCCAAATATCCCAATCTCATTCTTGATTCGTGATGTGGATAGGACGTTTCTTGATTTAAAAAAAGAAAAAGACAAGTGAGTGTGACTGGAACGGAAAATGGCATGGGGTATTTATTGGAATTGATTAGGGTAAACACGCACTTGAGCTACCGTTTACGTCATACAAAAGAACTCACTCGTCAACTATTCTCCACATGCAGTCCCAACCCCTGGGGTTCCCCTATATTTCACAACATGTTCATAACCACGAAACCCTAACCAGGCATGTCGAAATACCAATTTTTTTCATTTTTTTGTTTTTGTTTTGTTTTTGTTTTGTTTTTTGGGTTTTTTCTTTTTTTGTTTTGTTTTTTTGTTTTTGTTTTCTTTGGTTTTTGTTTTTTGTTTTGTTCTGTTGTTTTAATTGTTTATTGCTTTGATCACGTTTGAATTAAAAAAACATATCTTTAAGGCTGATTCAGAGATTTCCCGAGGATGACACCCTCATTTGGCAAATCGTATGGTTTGCATATACATAATGCTTGTCCACATACTAATCACTATGTGAACTAACTAAGCTCAAATCCATGTCCTTCATATAAAAATTACAATTTTGTACTAAAATTCCGGATCCGGAAATTGTACTATGGCATTCATTTGCTATACACAAAAAGCTTTACTACATCAAAAAAAAAAAGAAACGTTTCAAATTTGGAATAGAGCAATTTGTTTGAGTACCTTTAATTTTAGTTAATATTTAATTAATACACACCAAAAGGTGTAAGGTTCGAATTTTCTGAGTCTGTCTTCAAAATGTTTTCAAATGTTTTTTCTAATGAAATACAAGTACAACAACTAACTCTGATTTCGTTGAAATATTTTGTACGCTCCTATAATTGCTTGGTTCTTATAACCAATTATCTTTTTGATTTGATAAACCCATGTAATCACATCGTATCCAAAGTACAAGGACGTGTTGCTGACAGAATAAATACAAAAAAGTGTGTCACAACATCCAATGGGTGTAAAAACAATTTAATACATTGAATTAAAAACCAACGTTTCAAAAGGACAAGCATTTCTTTGTCAAGGTGAGAGAGACCAGCTCTAGTACAGATGTGCAGTAGAGACCAGCTCTAGTAGTGAAGCGAAGTAGTAAAACCACAGAAGATATACAGAAACAGTAACAAAAGAAATCTAAATTGCTGACAGTTTTCATTGGCTGGTATTCTGAAAGGGAGTCTAATAACTTTAGACCCAGGTTTAAACCAGGGTTAGTCCTACATGAGTGGACCTTTTTCCTTCCAACATACTTTAAAGATGTGCTGTAACAGGTGAGAAAATTCCTCATGGATGGGCCGTTGAGGCCCATCCATGAAGAATTTTCTCACCCGTTACATTTAACTTTAACAGTATTTTGAAAGGAAAAAAGTCCACTCTTGTAGGACTAACTCTGGTTTAAACCCAGGTCTAAAGTTAGGCTCCTTTCAGAATACTAGCCATTGTGTTCAACAATGGAGTTATTATAGTTCAACGAATTGAAGACGAATATAAAACTGGAAGATAACACATGCACGATGTCTGTTATCTATGTTAAACATTGCAGTGTAGTCTTTGTTGGGCATTTTGAATGGGGACAAATTGGTAGAAAGCTAAGAATGTATTATAACAACCTAGGCAAAATCCGCTAATATCCTCTTTGAAATTGTGAGTGTTTGAAAGGGAGACAAGGTTATAATCAGTTTTCAGTATTTTAATATGATCTGATTGTGTTACAATGTATTTTGTCTAGTCCCACTGCGAAGGTTTTTCTATAGCAAAAAGTAACATTATTGCTAATATCTGTAACAACCTCTAATGCGATGTCCTATGTCTGCAGGAAACCCACAAAGGAACTGCTAATCATCGCTCAGTGATACCAGGAATGGTCCTTAATTGCCATTGAGAAACCACTGTTGTAGAAGCAATCTCAATGCCTGCTGACAACAACATCGATTAAGCTCAGCTCTCATAGGTCTACAAACCTCCATCAGTAGACTTCAGGGACCCTCAATTCAATCTCAGAAATTTCACCAAACCTCATTTCTTCATCGGTGATTTCAACAGCCATAGTACTCAATGGGGCTACAATAAAATCACTAAGGATCTAAGCTGCCGCCATCTTTTCATAGCTCCCGTTCAAAGAGAGGTCACAACCCTGATTTCGCTATTGTTAGCAAGGGCATCATTCTCTAAGCTATGTTGCAAGATTGTTCTGGATCCTGTCCCACTAACTCAACATCGACCTATTGGTATCCAAGGCAACGCTGCAGTAAGGCCAAATAAAATGCCTTTCTGGCAGGGATTCACCGATGATCTGAATCAGAACGTGAAGGGAATTGCTCCAAACCCTTAAATATGACAAATATGTCCAACTAGTGGATAAGACTGCCCTTAGATTCATACCCAAAGGCTGTAGGACGGAATATATACCAGGCCATTCGGAGGCCATTCGGAGGAATGTGCTAAAGAATACAAAACCTTGCATACCTTAATTGAATCCACCGATATGACCCATAACAGCAAGAAAAGCATGATCTACCATCCTAAAGCCTCGAAGGGATCCAACAGAACCTCCACAGAAGCTGTTATACCCACCTAAGTCGCCCACCAACTGCTTATAAATGGCAAGGGCAGCAAGAATTCTAAGAAGATCAAAATAGACCAGAAGAGGTTTAGTGGCCACCCTGGTTTCGCTTGCCCCTTCAACATGGACGAACTGGAACCGGTATTGCTCAATTTCAACCAGGAAAAGCAGTTGTCCTCGACAGCATCTCAACTGAGCAAATGAAAAACCTCGGCCCACTATAGCAAAGTAGCGGCTTCTTGAGCTCTATAATTACTGCCTTATTTTCCACAGGCTCCTACAGATCTGAAGGAAAGCATATGTTATGGCACTCCTAAAGCCTGAGAACGACCCATCTAATCCAAAAGGCTTTCGACCAATATCACTTCTCAGCCATACCTACAAGCTCTTTGAACGTCTCCCGCTCCATAGTATTGCATAGACGAACACCTCATACCAGAATAAGCATGTTTCTGGCCAGGCAAATCAACAACAAGCCAAGTACTCAACTTAACTCAGTACATCGAGGATGGTTTCGAGAAGGGTTTGGTAACAGGAGTCGTATTCGTCAGCCTATCGGCAGCTTATGTCTACTCCATAAGATCTTTGAACTCACCAAGAACATCCGCTTAGCTAAAATCGTCAAAAGATTGCTTGCAAAAAGGGTGTTCTTTGTCCAGCTAAGAGCGAAGAAGAACCAATGGCGTAGGCTCAAGAATGGACTACCCCAAGAGAGCGTGCTCGCACCTATCCTGTTCAACATCTACACCAACGACCACCCTATGTGTGCAGAAACCTGTCGGTTTATCTATGCGACGATCTCGGAATCGGCGCACAAGATGCAGATTTCACAGGTGTTGAAGAGAGACTCTCCAAACCTTTGGATGAACTCACTCCTTACTATGAGAAAAAACACCTACGTGCAAATCCATTCAAGACACAGGTGTGTGTGCTTTCCATCTATGCAACCGTGAAGCCAACGTCAGCTTAGTGTGATTTGGTCTGGAACACCCCTGGAGCACTGTGGTAACCCTGTCTACCTATGAGTTACCGCACTCTCTCTTATAACGTCCACATTAAGAAGACGAAGAGCAAAGTACGTTCACGCAATAACATCTTGAATAAACTCACTGGCACAAGACGGGGTACTCGCCCACATACCCTAAGATCGACGGCATTCT
>JAMKCH010052704.1:0-10730 GCA_023653785.1 Ophioderma brevispina
TAATCGATATCAGAATTATTTGGTTCAATATTATGGTATAGATGAACTATGTCTACATGCTAAGCAATTAATGCAACCTTGCTCTAATTTAAAGCAATGCTCGGCTAAAGTTGGTGTGAAATGGTTGACGGAAAATGAAACGTCCGCAAACATACATTTTGATTGCCCACTCATAGAACTACGGGAAACCATGTGGGAGTCCTCTATATTCTGAAAAGATCTAACATGGGACAGATTGCTATAATGAAATATGAATATCACGTGTTGTTCTTTGTTGCAATGGCAGATATTCAAATTTGTACTATTTGCTAGGTTGACAAAATACGGTCAACATGGGTTTGTTAAGCATGTCCAGCACACATGGGAGGAATCACCCAAAACTTTCTTAAGCTATGGGAGCCTACGCTAGGTCTATACTTCATATACATCACAAAATAATCAGCTTGCGATACACATTTTTTATGTGGGGGGGGGAGTGGGGGGTGCCCTCAAAGTGTCATTAAGATTTTTGGTATATGTTAAAAAAAACCCGAGCATGTTGCAATGTGCTGTGTGTATGTATGAATGATGTGGATCACCGCGTCACAAAAGGTAAGTTTTATGGAGCGGCCCACAGATTATCTCTCTTGAAATATAGTGAGCGTGAAAGGCCGATAACCACACAATTTAGTTCTTTAATCTGTTATTTTGGTTTAAAGAGGGGGGTCTAGATTTCGTTTTAAATTTTCTCTGCGCTAAACAGAGAGCGAACAAAAACGACTGCATGTATATTGTGTGTGAAATGCACACCAAATTAATGATCAGAAAAGGTGATTCTTGGGACTTACCAGATAAGGAAAATATCACACACAAAAATCTTACTGTATAGGTGTTTATGTATTGTGATTTATTTGTTACCCCGCACTGCCTGGTCAAGTAATTACCCATGAGATTTTCACAGTTACGTAGGTATTCAATCAAAGTATATGGAGAAGCCAGCTTGCTCACGGTTTTAACCCATCCTCAGTAGTAGAGGCAAAATTTTTCCACAATGTCGTAATTGTGATAGTTAAATAAAGGGTTTTGTGCCATGGTGTATCAATATTCTAGGGCCTATTGTTGGAGTTAGAATCTGAAAAATGATGAGATTAAAATTGATAGTTCTGAAATTTTGAAAAAATGGTAAGCAAGAAAAAGGACAATAAATGCTCATTAACTTTACTTGAGCAAGCGAATAAGCATTTTCATAATTTGTAACTTGTCTTATATTTATTCCACCTGTTCTATTGCTATGGAAGAAAACTCAGCTTTTGTTATTTTAGAACAAAAATTAAATTTACATGAACCATCCAGGGAACAAAATTTGAAGTAATATTCAATTTATGCACATGAAATTTTGATATGTAAACGAACAAAGATTGAAGAAAAGAAGAGGAGTTAACATGTGCGGCTCGGGCCTTCAAGCATTAGAATGACATTTGGTGTGGAATTGTACCCTTTTGCTAGCCTAGAATTGCAATTGTTATTTGGTCATGTAGCCAGGACGGCAAGCTGATATTGCTTTTTGAGCTGCTAGGTGAAAATGAAAACAGCAAGAATAGATTGCTAACTACTTATATGGCATTCTCATACCCAAGGGGCACCTGCCATGACCCCATCTACTGTTGGCAGATTAAAAGCAGCCCCAGTGGTTTATTGAGTATTTAATTGTATGTCATCCATGAAAGTGCCGAAGTGACAAGTACAATATTTGTATGGGGATTGATGGGTAGACTAATATCTAAAATAGCTACAAAGGTTTTTTATACCATTTAAAGACACTATCAGTGATTGAAAAATATTTGAATTTGCAGGAATATTCTTCAAAGTGAAGGATAAGTCTTTATAATTCTAATTTACACTTTCCAACTTAAGACTTGACAGAAAAGGAGAACACTACATTGCTCCAATATACTGATTCGGACTCCCTTCACATTATTTTTTTTCATTAATATTTCGCGAACTGACGTAGTGGACTGAACTAATTGCGATTCCCTGTCCTTATTATGTTGATTCTGGTCTTATCATTTGCAGGGTAATTAGGATACCTGTACTTTTTAACATACATGTCAAAAATCTGGTTTTTGATGATTTTTTCGAATTTTCTGATTAGCAAATCACTGATAGTCCTTTAACTAAACTAAATCTGTGCTAACCTTGTAGAAGTTAAGTCTTATCATAAATTTAATTCCTAAAATAAGGAAATCTTTTGGTTAAGGGTAGGTACGAGTGCACTTTAAAAATTCATTCTCTCCTCTCCCTACCTTTGCCAGCAATGTACATTCAGTTCCACTATCTGAAATTATGGGAGTCGCCAAAAAAATGCACTCCTTTGTGCAATGAACATGCACCACAAACACACATGCACACACACACCACCTAAAACATAAACACACCAACACAACCAAAAACAAACAGATGCACAGCACACACATACACCCACCTTAGGAGAGTCCCAGGGCATGTGATCAAAAAATCATTATTCAATTTGTACCATTGAGCTTATAAAGGCGATTCAAGGATTTTAGAATTTTAAGTTTCTAAAAAAGTTACAGACATGACCATCTACTAAACATGGGTGATCTTCAGGTAATTTTTAAAGGTATTTTATTTCATTCTTGGTGATTGTAATAAATCCAAGCCTACTGTATACACCATTATTGTGCACCTGAAACTACTCCTTTGCCCTTAAGGGATAATTCAATGTGTATTATAGGACAGTAATCAATTACTCAATATTGTTATATTAAGTGGTTTATATTGAAGTGAATAAGTTTGATTTAAAATTCTACTTTTGCCAAAATAGTGACTATTTTTTATATAGAAACACGGCAGAGGATAAAAACAATCTTATTCTCATTCTTTAAACACCTTAACTGGTAGATTAGATTTCTACCCATTGAATTAATGAGGTTTTTAATTTGATCAGCCCCTTTCTTAACATTCTGTTGTAGGCCATGTTAAATATTGTCTCATATCACAGGGCGGCTAGTTATCAATTTCATTAAAAACTGTCTCAATTTTGAAAATTTGATATCATATTTTGCTAAATTTATATAGAGCTTAGAGAAACTGGTGGCAATTTGAATTAAATTAAAAAACAAAAAATACACGGTCTCGAACCCGGGTCCTCTAACTATCTATTTTTGTATATAAAGCATGGACTGTTCATAGGCCTAATTAATTAAGGGTCACCACATAACACAATCATTGCCCTCACGTACCAACGTGATTGAGATGATTCATTGTTTATAGCAGTAATAGAAGACATTTTTTAAGAAACGTCTGAAAAAACATTTCACTGAAATAAGCTTTGACGAGCTGGGACTCCTAATGTAATTTATTTGCTTTTAAATGTATTTTTTATAAATTTGTTGTCTGCAGTCTGCCATATCGTACTTGATTTCAAAAATGTCAGCTTTTTTTGTGCGGGTGGTGTTAGGGTTATAAGTTAGTTAGGTGGGTTGTGTGTGGCAATTGGTATGGGTTTTGTGGTGGTTGTGGTTAATGGGTTTATTTGGGGTTATTGGACATTGATTGGGTTTTTTGTTCAATGAAAGGCTGTTGATTTCTTGTTTTGAAATGAAAATTGAGTGCAATATTCAAAATATTTTGTATTTATCAATTGTGTTGTGCTTGGCCTCGGAGTCGGAGGAATCGCATCCTGTGGATGACAGCGGTTTCTTGCTTCTGATTTCCTCCTGGCTAGCTCTCACTGAGGCAATTTTAATTTTTATATTTCTTTTCTTGATATGTTTTGTATAAGTGTTCAATTTTGATGGTCTTAGCAATATGTAAATAAATAAAAAAAAAAATCTGATAAACCATGCATTCTAACAAAAAGCACATCTGAACTTCTGCAATTATTGTTTTGATAGGGCCGAGAAAACCACAAGGGTGAATTTTTTTGCATGGTTGAAGGATGCACGTCCGACATACTTTGAGCAGACAGCATAACAAGATTAGTTGTGCATGAGCTAATGTGGGGAGTGTTCAACAAACACCAGTAACAGTTTACGCTTTTAAGTTCAATTAATGTGGATAACTTCTTATATTTAAAGTGCAAACGAGAGATTTTTGAGGCACCCAAAAATTTTGTGTCATAATAGTAATTTCTGTAGATTAGACACGCAATAGATTTCTTACCTTGTATTAGGCTACAAAAAATGTCCTTAAAAGAAAGCCAAAAAGTGATTTTGATTTGCTTATATTTTTCATATACATGCACAATTTTTGTACATAAAGAAACATTTCTCACTATCCTTTCAGATTGGGATATTTTTGATGGAAAGCTTTACATCAAGGCAAAAATCAGTACTTTCGAGGTTTTCAGGGACACCTGACATATGTGAAATCTCTCATTCACCTTTAATTTGGGGAGTGCAGCTGCAGATCACAAAATCACCTTCAAGCTTAGAAGAAACTTAAATACTATTTTGACAGCTGCCCACCCTTTTGAAACTGATTTGATGGACTTTTGTAATATCTTATCAGTAATATTTCAGCAGGGTGATTTCTTGTTTCCTGAGTGAAATGTAGTATATATTCTTTGTTTTTAATTTTCACCAAATTGTTGCTTGCTTTAAATTTGCTATATTTGTACATTAGGGTTGGCACGACTAAGTGACTAGAGTCGCGACTTTGCCAAGTCGCGACTACGACTTTTGTTTTTCCATCACTTTGCAATATTTGACTATTTGTTATTATTTCAAGTTGGATGCTATGCTACCTAATCGGAATCCATTAATCATGCACATGAGGGAGAAAAAGTCCATTTTTAAGCACTAAATACCAACGCTTGGGATGTACTGCCTGTCATTTATTACATGCAAATGGAGTAGGGAAAATCCATGATTAGTCAAGATTTTAAGGCTTGGTCCATTCCCCCGCATGATATGCCTTCGCCTGGGTTCACCCTTGCACCTCTGCCCTGAGCTGAATTGCGAATATATGCGGCTAGCTGGGATTCCCCAGACAGTACCTAACCCTTTTGACATAACTGATCTTTTATGACTTCAGCCTCATGACACACATATTTACACTCACCTGTAATTTCTTTTGTAATTGCAATACCAGTTAAGATTCGAAACTAATTCATTGTTTATTAGCTTACTTATTTAAAAATCTAAATTAGTTCGAATTTCGCGCCATTCCATGTGGGCATGCAGCTTAATGCAGGCGGCCATATTGCAAGGTACTATTTTTTTTTTCATGCTAAAATTTTTAGCAATGAAAACACCCAATGATTTGTTGATTTCAATCTAGGTTTATTCTGTTATGACGTCTCGTAGACGTCAAAGGTCAGAAATACCTTTTTCTAAACAAATAAATGAGCCTTGATGCACAAGTGTGCTGATTTATTATAATAAAACAGATTTTAAGATTTGGTATTGGTTCACGAATGTGGTATGTCCCAAACATTACTAAATCAAAATTAAACAATTACACACAATTTAATAACTGATACTTAATTTTCAAAAGATGCGTTGCATGCAGTTCAACGATATAGGTCCTCTTAGCGAAGACCCAAAATGACAGCGCACAAGCTCATACAAAACTCCTCAGGTAAATATATTCCAAGGCATCTTCTCATTCCTGAAGGTAATCTTGTCCCAGCGTTCCAAGATGACAAGGTTAAATTAAATTAAGTCCTGCTACGATAATAAATCCACAGTATATTAGTCCAAAGAATAAAATCACCACGATGTTCTATCTGTCCACGACTTTTGGAACCTATTTTGATTCCCCGCACTTCTCTCAAAGACGACAGTAAAATAATACAGCAACTCTGCTCACATGGAAATTATAAAATCCTGGCACTGTGTGAGCAATATCTACCATATTGAGATAAAACTAGCTATAACCATACTGCACAGCTGATTGCAACTGCTGACATCAAGACTTTAGACTTCAAATCTCAAATATATACTGACTTCATTCACAAGATCCCATTCTAAAAATAGACTTACAACAAGCATCATGCATAAACATACCTGAATCACATCCCTTCCATATATATAACTTAGTGGGGAAATTCCCTGATCTTACAATGTCCGAGCTCAAAACACTAAACAGTTGTTGAGTCCGTTTTTCTAAGTTAGGCTTTCTTGGGGAATCCCCACTTCCCCTAATTTGCAATCTAAACAGGTGACTTTTGCAAAAACAAACTAGGATATTCCCCTTTCTCTCTTTTATATAAACAAGTATTTTTCCTGTGGCGAATCTTTTCTCAAATAAAATTGAGAAAATAATATTTTTAAAATGTTCTATCACAAAATGGAGCTATATAACAGTTATTCTTAAATTTTTTTATAAAATAATCTGGACTTAATTACCACCATTGTTATTCTTGTTTACTTGTCAGACCCCCCTCCGATTAACATATGAATGAACTGTTGTTTACCTGCTATGTTGGGATTGATCCATTTAATTTATGGGGTGTTATGGATTGCTTTATTGTAAATACTCAATCGGGGAAGAACACCAAAGCACTAATAACAATTGCCTAGAGAAGTGTCCGCTGTGCTGATTATTGACACTCTTGCGGTATAATTTGGGGTCTTTTACATAAAGTTTTAAGAGATGTCGCGTAGGGAATTTTAATCGTCTGGAATCATGGATGATTATAGGCACAATTTTCCATATTTCATCAACCTGATCGATTGATTTTTTTTGATTATTTACACTTATGTAACCTGGATATGGTTGTCTACCAGGACCCTTTAGGTGCGTAATTACGCATATTCGACACATTTTCAGTGCGGATTTGACTCGATTTTTGGTGCGTGGAAAAATGCGAAATTTGCGAAAATCGTTGCGCTGTATTCTTTTAGTGTGTTTAGGTGTTGCATGTCAAAGAGTGTACAATGTCCCCGACAATGTCCTTTAATCGTACCGTGAATACTGTACAAACAGTGCATGGTTTTACATCGCGAAAATTAGACTTTTGATGATTGCCAAGAGTCGTAGCACAAACTATTTGGGGGGGCGGACAGTCGATTACTAAAAAGCCCATGTCGTGCATAACCTAGTGTACATCATTTATAGAAAAAGTTGTTTCCATAACCCAGGAGGCACTGCATGATTGCTGTGAGTTTGAGGGCTTATCAGAACATCTAAAAAGCAGGCTTTAAAAAAGGGCACACTTATGGTTTGAACATAGTACTTTGATGTTAGCATTTCATGAAAAAAAATATGACATTGTAAATGAAACATCATAGGTCGGTCGGCAGATAATTTTTTTTATTATTTTTGTGCTAATTTGCATAAAAGTTTGGTCGTAGGTTTTGTAGATTCGGTCGGGTTATGCACTAAAAACTTTTTGGGGCCTTACAGTTTCATAGTACTAAGAATTTATTGATATTTAAATGGCAATTTTATGACCATAAAAAGAAAATTTTAATGATGGTACTCAAATATGATTAAATCAAGCTTGCATAAACATATCAAGGTTAAAGGTAGTGAAGAGCCATTACCTACCAGCAATAAGAAACAATTAAAGCAATAACAGCACATTGTTTTGAAGAGCGCCCCAATTTTCCAAATATTTGAGATTTGCAATGTGCATTGGCAATTGAATACCATCGGACCTGTGAATGGTAGAGCCTCGATAGTCTCATGTGGTGCAAAAGAAGGATTTTTGTAATTAGAAGAATTCATATAGAGATCTCGATGACTTAATTCAACGGCTGCTGGGAACCGGCCTTCCCATATGACATACAACAGGAAACATCGCGCCACATGCATGTATATTTTCATCCATTAGTTGTTCACGTCGGTGCAGGCAAGTTCAGTTAGAGGTTGTTTTTGTTACGTGGCACTGTTTCATAATGGATGGACATAAAGTGGCATTTCCAGCTCCGCCGCTAATACAGTCGGGGAGTCCCGATTATAATTAAAAAATCGAATCTTTGATGACAAATATGAAATTATTATTTTAGATAAAAGATAAACATTGTTTTGCTCCGTTGTGTTCAGAGTTTACCAGACAATTAACCAAAACTGTGCAAAAATCTCAAATTTGGAAAAGGTGGGCCACGCACTCTTTGAAAAGTGCCATTATTGCTTTAAAATTATTTTTAAAAAGTAGAATATTTAACAATCAGTCATATTATAGATGGGTAATTAGAAAAGTACTAATTACTGCCTTGGAGACTATCAATTATTGGCCAGTACTGAGTAACCTGGATTCGTTAGGCTACTCGCACCACCCTACGTGAAATGTGTGATAGGATTTCACTTTTGCTTGTGTGTTTGCTTTGGTCATGCGCATACGGCTTTACCACAGGATGATACCTGGAAATAAAATTTCACAATACATGTGTGGTGTACATTCCACTTCAGCTCGTGATCTGGGAGGAAATCTACTGGTCACTTACAAGTAAATCTAACACTGTGATTAATGACTACCTGAAATATTCAGATATCAAGGATGCATCATTACCTTGTTAAAAGTACCTGAAATTGAGGTTAATTACAAAGACTATCTTGTGTTGCACAACTGAACATTGATGACAGTGTTCATTTAGCAGTACTATCCTTGCATGCGTTGATAATAGTCTTTTCGTCCCATATTTTTAGGCTTCGATGTGAGTGAAGGATAATCTAATCGTACGATGCGGCCCCAGGAGCGGGCGAAAAAATCTAGGCCTATCTCCGTTGCCCTTGTTTGAGCATATTTGTTCAAAATTGGTCGTTTGAAAGTTGTGGGATATGCTCTTCAAGCTGAATGAGTTTCGTCAGCAACAATCGGCCTGAGAAGTGTGTTATTCCTGTTTGTTTTTGTGTTTGATCGGCATGTGTAACCCCGTACCAAGATAACAGAGTCAATACTCACGTATGTGGTTGTTGTATAGCGAACGCGGGCCGTCGAAAAGCGCGATTTTAATACAAACCTGAGATCAAATAACACTCAAATAAACACGAGCAAAGAGGAATCAGAATCAGGCACTGCTTGCACTGTGTATGTGGTGTATACGTTTACGTACAATTCCATGCGTTCAAGGATGTTGTTTATGTGATCGTCAGTATGAAGTTGCAGCAGGTGTTGTAAAAAAATATCGGTCCAAAAATATTCATATATAGGGTGTACAAGTTTGTGTTAGGGGAGCTAAGGTGATGTATAAGTGGGAAGTCTGGCAATATTAATGTTTTATTTTTTTTATTTTTTTTATTTTTTTTATTTTTTTTATTTTTTTTATTTTTTTTATTTTTTTTATTTTTTGCCTATAAATTGGTTATTTATTTGTGAAAGTGTTTTGGGCTCATTTTATTCGGAGGGGAAGTTTGTGGCGATTTGTCTTCGTGTATTTGTATGGTGTGGTCGGCCTAAGGCTGGGTAGCATGGCCGCACGTCACATGATCCCGGGGCCCATGATCGCACCTCTTTTCATCCTCGAGTGATTGTAAAGGTCGGGGTTACGAATGTGAAGAATATACCATTTAATTCAAAAAGGGGACATGGGAGGGATTGCAGCGGTCCAGTGCGATTGCGTTTTTGTCAAGAGTTTCTTTTTGGACTGTGTATATGTCTAGTTTTTTTTATTGGTAAGCTATGTTAATAAAGTTATTTTAGTGTTTATTGAAGTTATAATGATTTTAGTTGTCATTTTATTTGTTAATGATGTGTTCGAAGCAAATCGACCTCGGGATGTGGCCATGCGAACAGCAGCTCTTGGACTGTCGTTGTTGTAAATGCCACACTGGGCGACCTCCTGAAAAAAACAATGAGGGTGTACGCAGTTTGAATATTCAGAAAAGGGACACTGACGCGACCTTGCCTCAAGGTTCAGTGTTGTGGTATGGGAAATGAACTTCCCGGACGGCAAGCCATGTGCTCAAAGGTTTTTTTTTGTGGTGTGGTGGCATAAGAGAGTTGAAAGGTGTAGGATAATACAGAAATCGGCGCTCAAAGTGAGTTTTACAAAGACAATATTTTGGAGCAAAGTCATACTCTTATCGCTGATTAAAATCGCGATGCTTTTTTTTAAATGTAAATGCTCCATTTTTTAAAGTGTTTTGATGTTAACCCGTATGTAGGGGTTTATTTTAACGCAACCTAAATGTTAATGTACTAACATGACTGCAGATTTTGGTATGGAACGTTTAAGGGGTGGAATCTTTAATTGACAACAGGAAAGCAACAACCTTCCCTGTTCACAAAAGGGCTCGAATAAACTGTCCACGGATAGAGGTTCTAGCAATGTCGGTACTATATTAACTTTATATTTTGAACACCTATATGGCTATTTTACGCAAAATTGAGGTTTGCCAGATTTACTATTTTTGTTTCTGGGTCATTCTTATAAATCGACAACTCATAGGCGTACACCCCTTTTATCTAATGTAGTCATCATTTCAATACCTGCAGGTTGCTTTTAATTGCATTATACTCTTGGTGATACCCACCATAGATGCAAGAATGCGTGATGAGAAGTCGGTTACAAGATCATGTGAGACTCATTAATAAGCAAAATACGTAAGAAAATCCTGGGCGCGACCCGGTCAAGGTTTAGTTTAAATCCAAGGGATAGCCTAAATATTATCCTTCCATTCATCGGGTCTTGTCGTTGAGAGTGTGGAAATACACCAAATGTGTCAGTTTAATACCTGAAAAGTTGATAACATCACACGACCTCATGATATAATCAATATGGGCTGCCATTGGCGTTTACCGGCGACATGGAGAAGATGAGAAACCTCAAATGTTGCGG
>JAMKCH010052705.1:0-10311 GCA_023653785.1 Ophioderma brevispina
TATTTTCGAGATCAAGGTCGTTAGGTCAAAGGTCACTTACCTCGACTGTGCTCAGGTCTTTCGCCAGATCTAGTTATGTTGGTTTCTAAGCGGCTAGTTTTAGAAGCTGGGGCTAGGTTTCGCAGCTGGGGTTCGTTTGTACAGTCAGTCCTAAGGTCACAGTGACACAATTGATAACCGTAGCAATTGTTGTACGAGGTCAAAAGGCATAAATTTGCACAAACACATAAAAACCAAAGACACCGTCCTTGCTCTTGTTTGATCCCCACACAGGTCTGTAGTGGCAATCAGTGATGTTTTTCGCCTGTTAAAGTATAGGGATTCATGTTCAAACTGGCAATCTATGAACTAACCGTGGCTTCGCTTTCTCACAACAGATACAGCTTCACGTGCACATACTTTTTTACAGATAATATGTCCGCTTAGTGATTTGGTCAACTTACAATGTATTTGGGGCCTCCTGAATTTGTTAAGACAACGCATTATTTAAACACGATTTTTTTCACTGTTTCATCCTGTTTTTCACCCCAAAAATTATCATTATAATTATAATTATACCATCTGAGGTATGAAGTAGACTTTTAGCACCATTTCTGTCATATTTGTAAAATGGAACAACGAATTTACGAGCCCCAAAACGAGTTGTTTCAAATGTTTTCTACCAACTGGATAGGTCAGCGCGCACCATTGTTTTAATTGAAAAAGAAATAAAGCAGGCCACGTGACCTGCTGTCTCACTGTCTCAATTTTTGACTTTCCTCAACATATGAACGTCATATTGACGTCATAATAGGGATGGTGGTACTTATTTTTTTCCATGGGAAAGAAGAAACTCCAAGCTATCCTTTGGTACCAAATTTCAAATTTCAGAAATCGGATGTTCATTACGAAAATCACAGGGGGTGGTAACCACCCCCCCCCCCATTCGGGAGTTTGTTACAAAAAATGGCTCAGGTAGGCGAGGGTTAAAAATGCGTAGTTAACCTTTCAAGTTGTTTTAAACAAAAAAAAAAAAAAAAATATTGTGGGCGCTTTATGTAAAAATGGTCTATGAATTACTATACACTAGACCACAACCACTCCTCCTAATCACTGATCACCTTGAAACCGCATAACCATGGTTTCTTCATTTGATGTGTTGCAGATGCTTACTAAATGCGCACAAGCGTCTACTACGCTGCTTGCGGAGCTTCAGGCATGGAGTGTACACGTAGCGACGCAATCAAACGTGTCCACATAAGTTAATTGTTGTTAAGACATACGGACGTACTTCAACACACAGGTGGTTGGTTGTTTGCCCATATATGTGGGCTCAGGTATGGAATGGCCCCGGTGGAGACTTGCTCATGCACTCCTGTCGGCTCTGTCAGGCGACCGGCCTGAAGTGCGGGAGCCTGTTCTTTTGTCTGGAAGGACAATTAGCTTGAATTGGCGCCCAGTATGCAGATTTCAAGGAGACTCAAGGGGCCTTTAGATGGCCTAGGCCCCTTATTGTGAGGATAACCATCAGCGCGCAATTCCATCCGGGGCACAGGTGTATTCTTTCCACTGCGCGGCCGTGGCCAGGCGTCACCTTTGGTGCCTGGTCTGGAGCGCCCCTGGAGAAATGTGATAGTGCTTTACGGATACCTTGGACTGCACTATACCCCCATCGGAAGCAGTGGCGTAGCTAGGAGGGTCAAGGGTGCGGGAGTCACATGCTCCGGACACCACCTCGGGGGGCTGACAATGAGTTTCGGAAAATTAAAAATAAAAAATACCGTTGTTGGATTGTTGTTGTTATGGTCACTGCATATAGTTCATTCTGCTTCAAGATAATGAATAACGAATTCTCCAAAGGCACTCAAAGATGCTATTTAACTCAAGAGCTTCCACTGACCCGAACCCTGGACCCCGCCAGGCAGTCTAGTTCATCTTCTTCATGATTTTGAGTTTAACCGGGACTCCTCCGGATGCGCTGAAACCTGCTATAATCCAAGAGCCTTGGGTGCTCCGCTCCCTGGACCCCGCCACGTGCAGCATAGTTCATCCGCTTCAAGATAATGAGATAACGTGATAGCTCTCCGAAGGCACTCAACAACTAAAACTGAAGAGTTCCGGGGCTCCGCACCTTGACGCACCCGCCAGGGGCATAAGTTCATCTGCTTCAAGATACTGAGATAACTGAGATCTCTCCAAAGGCACGCAAAGATGCTTTTAAACTCAAAGCTTCCATCCACCAAACGGACTTCCGACCCTGGACCCCTCCAAGGGCAAGGTTAGTTCATCTGCTTCGTGAGTGTGAGGTAACCGGGAGCTCTCCGGATCGCTGGAAACATGCTATAAAATCCAAGAGCTCTGGGGCTCCGCTCCCTGGACCCAGGGCCACGTGCAGCATATTTATCCGCTTCAGATAATGAGATACCTGAGAGCTCTCCGAGGCACTCAAACATAACTAAAACTGAGAGGTTCCTGGCTCCATCACCTTGACCACACCCGCCGTTGCAGAAATATAGTTCATCCCCTCTTCAAGATAATGAAATAACTGAGATCTCTCCGAAGGCACTCAAACATGCTATTTAACTCAAGCGCTTTCCACGTGCTCCACTCCTGGACCTCCGCCAGGGGCAGGTTATACATCTGCTTCATGATTGTTCGATAACGAGAGCTCTCCGGATGCGCTGAACATTCTAAAACCCAAGAGCTTCTGGGGCCTCCGCCCCTAGACCCACACAGTGTAACTTTGTCAGTGTACTATCAATACATAAGTGCCTGTGTAAGCACACCCTCGTACTCTACTTCTTTCTCAAATGCAATAAAACCATCAAATTCACTTAGAATTTGTAATACTAGTACTTAAATATATTATTGAAGGCCTAAAACATTTTTTTTTCACAAGCAGAATATATAAGCTATCAAAGTATAAATGTTATTTCTTTTCTTAAAAAGCATGACATATACATAAAGACAGCAATAGGGTCATTCACCTGCTTTGACCTATGAGTACCGGGTACAACAAAATCAATAATGCATCACGCTGTTCAAACATGGCCTATCCTAGCCTTTTACTAACAATAGAAAGCAATACCTACCCATGGCTTGTTACTGGTAACACACACAGTGGTAACATCAACTCTGCATTTTATTCACAAACAGGAAGTGATATTTGCCTAGGAAGTTGGCCTAACCAGGAGAGGGTCGGCATATGTGACTAGTACTACTATGTAGTACAATTATTCAACATGCAGAAAAAGTCAAAGTGGTTTCAATAAAAGTCAACACTTTTTCATAAATTTGGTTTCCAAATAGGCTTTCTATCATGCTTGAAATAGAAGTACAATGCATTCAGTGGGGGCCTGTCTGTTCTAAAGCTTGTTGATTGGCTAGTTAGTAGTACACACAAAATGAATGATTTATTGACAAGTTACACTGTACCCACCATGTTCAGTATAGTTCATCTGCTTCAAGATAAGGATATATCCACTCTCCGAAAGCACTCAAACATGTTAAACTCAAGAGTCTCTGCCCCTGAACACTCAAAAGGGGCTTTTCCCCATTACCCTGTATGCCCTCATGCCCTGAGATCGACGGCGCTTGCCCTGTGCTGCTCATGTGTAGAGTATGCTTACCCTGTATGGGAGGGGTCAACCCAGAAGCTTGCCCCGTCGTTGGATACCTCCTGCCGGCTTGTCGTGGTGTGTCTTCGGCCAGCTCCATCGGACAACTTCTACATGCAGCAGCGTAGCATGCAGGAGCATAGCTGCCAAGTATCTGGTATGGAGTGCCCTGTGTTTGGACAGAGGCCGGCTGCTGACCGCCTTAGGTCCGGGGTAGTTTCTTAGGCAAGTCCGGTCCTTTGAAACAGTCTCTAAGGAGTTTGGGGGATTTGGCTTGTGGAAAGAAAGACTTGCTGTCAACCAAGTGGTATTGAGCCTGGTAAGCGTCTTCCGCCTGGGGCTGGCTTCTCGTGGGCTGAGTGGCGGTGTCTCAGCTGATTGAGATCCAGAATCGGTTGATCAAAGGTTTCCTTGCAGAAGTAAGGCTACCTGGAAGCAGATCAGGACACTGGAGCATCTCTTGGTCTGCCCAATGTTGGTGCAACAATGCACAAACAAGGACATTACAGAGTTCAGTGAAGCAGCCAGACATTGTACCCACCTCTGGCTAGATCACATTTGAGAATCACTGTGTTTGGACACGATAAGAAGAATTTCCAATCTTAATAATCATTGGTATATTGTTCAATTGGCGATCTTTTAAGCAATGCTGTTTCCTTGTACACGACCTTAAATTCAGCTCATTTGCTTTTGATTATTATGTCAACATTGTTCGTTAGTTTCACATATAATGTCTATCAGATTCAGAAATTGATTTTCTCTTTCCTCCTCCTCCTCTTGAGTCTTGTCTTGTCCTCTTCTGTATCAGATTATTCTTCCTCTACTATTATTACAGACAACTCTTGTGGCATCAACTCTCCTGATGGCCACTAGTGCACCGTCATTTATCTTCCAACTATGTTCATCTGGTGGAGAAATTTCTGGCTCTGCCACATCTGCCTGGTACCAAATCAGGGCTTGATAATTGGCTCTCTGGATGTGCATCCTCAACAAATCTCTCATACGAGTGCTCTGGCACATCAGTCGATCTTCCAAGATTTAGGAAGGCATCGATGTACTTGTCACGTTTTGACTTAACCCTCGTCGACCTGAGCCATTTTTGTAACAAAACTCTCGAAGGGGGTGATTTTCGTTACTGAACATCCGATTAATGTAAATTTGGTACCACAGTGTAGTTTAGAGATTCTTCTTTCCATTGGTATCAAAATAAGTGCCAACATCCCCATTATGACGTCACTATGACGTCATATGTTGAGGAACGTATGAAAATACTGAATATAGGGTGAAAAATTTATATTTGGCAATTTTAGCGACTCAGAAACATTATAGCACTAAAACGTGTTGTGCTAGGCATGTTGGTACTTCTGTCCCCAAGGTGGGTGGTTGCATTTTGGCAGCCATTTTGAAAAAGCGCCCTCACCGTTTAACCCAGGGTGGGGATTTTTGCAGACAACCTGAATTCAGTTGCTTATGGTATAAGCTTCACAAAAATGGTTGTTTTTTTTTTTTTTTTTTTTTTTTTTTTTTTTTTTTTTTTTTTTTTTTTTTTTTTTTTTTTTTTTTTTTTTTTTTTTTTTTTTTTTTTTTTTTTTTTTTTTTTTTTTTTTTTTTTTTTTTTTTTATATAGTTTGTCTAACGTTTGAACTTGAGTTTTAGGCATGCAGGCCAAAATATTTTCAAGGTCATCGTGAGGGGAAAATTTTCAGAACAGTACGATTTTTATTCAACTAATTCCAAATTACTCGTACATGTTGTTTGGTCATATTATGGCAAGAAATGCTCATTCACACTATCCACATTTTCGAAATATTGACCTTATTGGGCAGTGGCTTGTGACCTCCCATAGACCCAGTAGAAGCCTGCCATAATGAACTATGCAAGTAAATCACTTAGATTACATATATCTTTTCAGTTTATACACAATTAGACGAACAATTTGATACCCTTTTGGAAAGAATCGGAGCACTCCGAGGATTTACCCCCATTATGACCTTGAACAATTATTGCCATAAATCGCAGATATGGCAAACTATACTTTTTTTAATCCTTATGACATGACACAAACGTTGGTATACATTTGAATGCAATTGGAATATTTTAGAATTTGACCCCTGTACAAACTTTACCCCCTTATTTCTCAAATAGCACACAGGGGATTCTTGGAGACTTTTGATATGTTGCTCCTTACAGCATCAGGAAACAATCCTGTAAATTCAGCTTGTACATATTTATTTCCGGGTGTTTTTCTATATATCTTGGACTATTTGATTGGTAATTCTTGGAAAACTGTTTGCCTAACCTTATGAAGTACCTCCTGGAGAATCCCTGACGAAATCACAGATGACAATCATCACTGAAATTATGAGATAACCCTCGTCTTAAAGCCTTTTTGAAACACGGTTTACCAAGGGAGGGGTGGTAACCACCACCCACCCCTCCCCGAGAATCGTTAAAAACACCCGCATCGCTGGGGGGCTTATGATTTTGATACAAGTGGATAGCTCCTCTGTTTCCATTGATATACATAAGTCCCAAACATACCTAGTATGGCGTCATAATGACGTCATCAAGTCTTCGAGTCGGCCCAAAGTTGGCATTTCCACAGAAATAGGCAAAAATCAATATTGCGCCTAAAAAACGTAGGAATATCGGATGTTTACTTTCATTCGTGGGGTTTTTCAGCTTAAATGATAGTAAAGTACATGTGGAACTGTATTTTTGTTAAATGTGTCCAAAACAATCTTGCAACCAAGGTTTTTCTAAATCAAAATTGTATGAGGATTCCACAACTCATGGGTTCATTGTTTTTTAAGTGTGTTCTTGGATTATTAGAGGGGGAAAGGGTTTTATAAAGGTGGGGTCCAAAATCAAAAAGGGGGTAAAATATGTTTTAAAGTATACCCCCTCTGTTCAGTACCTTTTCAAGGATTACAGAAAGGGTTATAGTTTGTAAAAGTTTACCCTACCTGATGCTTATAGTACAAGAGTTACAAAGGCAAAAAGGGTCAAGGTCACACGGGGGCCGTAAAAAATTTCAGATTCATCGGTTTGTTTGAATATGGGCCCAAATTTTCTTTTTTCGGTTACTGTACAAAAGCCGAAAATATAAAGGTAGCGTTGTCAATGAGTTTTGACGATATTAAGAGGGCAAATATGGCCGGGTCCACATGGTCTATGAAGACAAGGTTAATTTTCAGAGGTCATTCCATGCCCAATTCAAAGCCAAATCGAGTACACATCAACACTCATGGATTTCTTTTCTTTTTGGGTATGAAGATATTCATGAGAAACTGGAAATTCTTGAAAATTTTCGTGCAGCTTTGCACATATGTGAACTAAAAAATGCAACCTTGCCCCAAGTTTTAAAATACCAGGGGGTCAAAAAATGGACCCAAAAACCACTCGGACCCTACTTTGGGGGCCCATAAGTCAACAAGTAAAATTGATAGAACGTCCAATTTGGGCTGGTGAAAGCTTAACTTGATTACGACCCTTGTGTACAATTTATTACTTATACCAGCTTTATTGGAAGGAGATATAGCTGCCGCCCAAAAAACAAAATTCCAAATAACCTTGACTTGAACCCCATACTAATAAAAATCAATGTCAGCCACGTTGCACAAATTCTGCTTGAAATATGGTAAGAGGGGCCCCGGCTGAGGTTGTGTGCAAAGTTTCCAACATGGTGTCTAACTGCAATGTTGGTAAACAGGATTCAAAGATCTAAACTTTCAACTAAAATCAGAAAAAGTCCAATTGAAATGTACACAGATTCTGAACTTTGCAAACTGGGTATTCAAGTATGCAGTTTTTAAGGACTTTGAACCCAAGTTGACCTTGTAGAACTCTAAACATGAAATGAAATCCAATATAATCCACATTAGCACCTGATTAGGTATGGACCAATAGTTTCGCTTGGTGTCTGTTCGGAAGAATTTATAATACTTTAAGTATTCTAATGATAGTAAAAAAGTGAACTGTGCAACTTAATACCAAGTTGGCATAAGTTCAGGTTTCCTGTGTGTTCAGTGGGAATTCTTCAAAAACTGAATTACATGAAAGTAGGGCTTTTGAAGACCAGTTACTTGTAGAAGACACTTAGACACCACAATTGAAACTTTGCCAAAATATTAAGCAAGGAACCCCCCCCCACCCACCCCCCCCCACAACCCCCCCCCCCCCCACCCCCCCCTCAAACAATTTCGAAAGCAGAATTTGGTGCGAATTGTTGACATTTGGTTTTAGGGCGCCAAGTCACGGTCAAATGGAATTTTTACTTTTTGCGACAGCTATATCTCTTCCAACGAAGCTGATATTATAAGTAGTTAGAATACACAAGGGTTAGTATGTAAGATTAGCTATTCTCCAGTCCAAATTTGGAAGTTATATAACTTTTACTTTTTGACTTATGGGACCCCCAAAGTATGGTTCCTGAGGAGTGGTTTTGGTACCATTTTTGTGAACCCCTGTATTTTGCAATCTGCAGCAAACAAAAAGCAAAAAACAGCAAACAGGTTATTCAGGAATACCAAGTTTGAAGGATATTAGGGGTGTTTTGGTTGTGTTGTTTACTATGTGGCCCTCTGAATATTTGATTTCACACCGGTACAGTTTTTGAGGTCCCCCCCTCAAATTTAAAATTGCTGTAGCGTGAAAAAGAAAAGAGGTACAGAGCTCAAATGTTCATGTTTTTAGTTTCTCATGAATATCTTTCAATACACCAAAAAGGAAAGAAATCCATGAGGTGATGGTGTACTCGATTTGTTGAATTGGCATGGAATGGCCCATCTGTAAAAGTCTTACTTTGAAAGGTAAAATGCAGAATCTATATACATTTTCTTATTTAGTATGATCCAATGAACGATTTAAAACCAGTTTCAACAAAATCGGACCATTCTATAAATAATGACCTTGAACTTTCTTAAGCTTATTGTACTAAAACAATAGGTCGTAAATATGGCAAACTATACCTTTCAAGAAACATTATGAGCAACCGAACAGATTGGTATAAATTTTAAAACCATGAAAATTATTTTATTGTTTACCCCTGTACAAATTTTGCCCCCTTATAAAACACCCAAGAAGAGAGGCAAGCGAGGTAAAGTGCCTTGCCCAAGTGAACCCACAACCTTATGCTTAAGAGGCAAGCGCTGATCCAATGCACCACATGTGCCCTCCATGTACTATGATGGCATTTGGCTAGTTTTACATAAACATAGAGTTTTAAAGCCATACTGTGCATAATATTTTCAAAAATGCACCACAAAATATCCATGGGTGGCAATCACCCCCTTACCCTTCGACTTTGACGGCATACCCTAACCCTGAGAACGATTACCTAGAAGCTTTTTACGAAAGTGTTTGGCATTTTAGCGCACCGGAGCAAAGTTCACTAGTAATTCTAAACACCAAGGGTTTTCCCTACTGTCCATTCAATTAGCCTAGACCCTCGGTTTGAATAAATATTAGAAAAGGTAGAGGTGTCGGGAAAAATCGTAAAAGAAAAGTTTGTATTCACGAAATTACCCTTAACAGGATTTTTAAATTTCAAAACATATGAATGGAATTTTACCAACAAATCTATTGAAATTTTACCCTTTTCCCTCAAAGTTGCAAATGATCTGTCAAACGTCTGCTATTAACAAATGACATGTGAGGTGGTCTTTGGTATTATACATACGAGGTAGGAAGCGACTATCGATGTAGCGATACCCACTGCGATCAATATCGGCGGACCAGAAGAGTGGGAAACCAAGAAGCGTGGCCCACTGGTTAGGATCTCGGCCTTTGGTGCAGGGAGGTCCCCGGTTCAAACGGCCCGGTAGGGCCACTAGCTGGGATTTTATTGGCTACTAACATTCCAGGATTTACTTTGTATAGGGAACTATGATTACACTAGAAGTCCGCTCTCCTCGCACGTGGTTCATTTGGACTGGGCAAATCAACCACGAGAATATCCCGTCCTCCTTCGGATGGGGACGTTAAACCGCGTCGGTCCCATGTACAGTAAGTCATACCTGTACATGTATATCACAGTCAGTGTCTAGAAGAGTAGGGTGTTAACGCCCTGATTGTCCCACGCCGTTCTGGTCATTTTCGAGTGATACCCCTATTAGAGTGGTTACCACTGTTGGGTATAAACCTCTGAGGTCTCGGTCCTCTACAAATTTAAATAAATACAAATAAAACAAAATAACAAAAAAAAAAACAAAACAAGAAGACCTTGACCGGACTTGACGTGCACGTAATGTGTCATCATCTTCCTTAGCTAAACGTACATAATACGATAATGTATTGTATTTTGCATGTCTTGAAAATATGGAAGCGACATAAGTCGTGTCCTTTCACGTTATTTAATACCGTATTAACTAGTCCGATGGATAAAAAACAATCCGCTTATCTCGAAGCGAAGTACATTCATTCCTTGTGTCCAGTTCCGAAGAATGTTACTTCTATTGATAAATGAACCTACTCTTGATAAACACTACCATGCATAGGGATTTGTAGCCCTAAAGGTATAACCGAGTACAACAGTTGAATACACATACTGACATAAGCATAAACTTGATCAGGTTTTGTTTTTCTAATTTCTTTCCATGAAATCTCCCCTATGTAAATTGGGACATTAAATGTTTCAAATACCTTGGTGACCTAAAGGCTTGTAATACATACTTTTCAGTGGCGAGATTCCTGCATTATTTCCATTTTTTCAGGA
>JAMKCH010052706.1:0-10105 GCA_023653785.1 Ophioderma brevispina
TTTTCAAACCTTGCTTATCGAATTTGATAAACCTGGCTTTTCGATTTGAAAAACCAGGTTTATCGAGATCGAAAAGCTAGGTTTTGAATAAACCAAGTGTATTTGAAAAACCAGGTTTTTTCGGCAAAACCCAGTTTTTTTACTTTCATTGTGTCAAAATACTGCCATTGCTGCCATGAATACAATTTCTTGTGACGAGCGTTCCCCGCCGGCATCTGTCTATCCACCATTTCCGTGATTGTCACATCTTGGCATATGCGGGTGCCTATCATTTTGTGCCAAACCTCGTTCAATAAGAAACTCGTTGTATCATTTCGTTCAACAGAATGAGGGCGAGATAATCAGTATGACTCCGTTTTATTCCGTCGACTGTAAAGGCGAATACTGAAACGGTTGTAACATAAGTGTTATTATGTAAAAAAAGATTATTGCGGGTGATGATAATCTGACTCATGCTAGGGCATATTTAAACCTCATTGGCCATGAAGTGGAGGTTCTTTTTTTTGCGTTTCTTCGCTAATTTAGATTTTTTGATTGTTTGTGTTTTTTTTGGTTGTTGTTTTTTAAAAAAAAAATTTTAGTGTTTGTTTTGTTTTTTGTTTAAGTTTTAAAAAAAAAACTGTTTTGTTTGTTTTTTCTTGCATGTATCTTGTATGTTTATTTGTTTCGTGGGTGTCGAATGTTTAATCCTGGCATTTCTTTTTACCGCTATGAAAAAGACCAGACTTATTTTCTTACTGTTGGAGCCGGCACTCAAAAGTGTCTATGATTTATAGGATACACCTGCATTACCTTGGCTAGAATAATGGAAATCAAGTGAAGGACGCCCAGCTCATTAGACATTAAACCCTACACGCCAACGGCAAGTATAGAAAGCGATATGGACGACTGATTAAGAAAGAACAAATCCACAATATACTGCTGCAATGTTACAGATGACAAAGGCTAAACTCTCTATCAATCAAAAGTACATTGCAATCAACTGGCTTAAAATAGGACATAAATTGTTCGACTTTAACCCTACCGAATTCGCGGACAATACTCACAGCCCATAACACATTTAAGTCAAATGCACTCAGAAGTTGTCTATAATTTATAGGACACAACCTTGCATTGCCTTGGATGAATTATGGAAATCAAGTTGAAGGACGCGCAGCTCATTAATAATAAACTATAATAATACAATATTTATATAGCGCTTATCATTAAGAATGATCAAAGCCCTTTACATTGTCTTAGCATTACAACATAACTACATAAATCTTAAAGTACAATCTTAAAGTACACTCTTGAATACAATCTTAAGTACAATCTTAAAGGGATTTAGTGGTATAATCTATCGCACATTATACTGAAATATCCCTAAATATGACGTAACAGATTTTGCATGGATCATTGGAGTATTCCTTGCGAAGAAAACACCATTTCACGCTTAACTTTCGAACAGTAGACAATTTGAGGAAGCCGTCCACGTTATTATTTACGCTATCCATTTGCCACAATCTGTTTATCTTCAACAATTGAAAGATGATCGGTGGTTAGTCAGTTCTGGCCTGTATGAAAGACTATAGCGTTTACTTTTAACATTGAAATTAAAACACAGCTTTAATTTAACGTTTTCCTTTCAAATTATAAATTTTATCAAAATGCATACATTTGTGCTAATTTTATAAAAATGAGTCTGGGATTCTTGAGAAATAAGTTTTTAAATAAATTAGGAAACTCTACATCATACAAGAAGCGCCACTCGGTAATTGAAAAGTACCTAGATTGCTGAACCGCGCATTAGTGGGTTTTCGACACTGACCTCTATACCTGGATTGGAAACCTGGTTCGTATTGAAGCACTGATGGCCATATTGGTCATCCAAAGAAGAGCCCAAGCAGGTGGTTAAGAGCGGTCATTTATACACAATTTTTCCTTGAAATGTGGATAAGCGACATAACAGACTATACTCAAGCCATTTCAGTGAGCTCATTGTATTTGCGCGTAGGCTATGGGATGGCATGTCCCATCTAAAACGTGCACCCGGGATGCAACTTCTGTTAAACAGTGTCCTGGAATGGTATTGGTTCGGTGACCAGATGCCCGCCCGTTTCTCCATTCATCTATATACCATTACTGTTTGTACCAATCCATTGTATAGAGATCAGTGGTTACAGGGCGACTGCGTAAAACTATAATATTACGCGACCCTTTCAAATTTCCACGTTTTCATGGATTTGTTAGTGTTTAGGCCAACTAAAACCTTGTTAATCACAAAATGATATCAAAACACCCCTCTTAACATTTTTCTCAAATCACTGAGGTTTTAAAAGCTGTAGTTTTTTTGCAATAACAAATTCTAAACGATTCGCTCCTATCCTTGTGTGCTCAAACGAAGTTCACAAGGATGAGGCTTTGTGGCAAAATTGACGTGATATTGCGCGCATGGGATATATTTTGCTGGCTTCTGTTTCGGTATTACATGCGGCGTTTTAAATATACCACAGGGAATAAACATGGTAGCCTTCCATATTGGTGTACAGTTGTGTACATTTGTCGGATAATCTGGATTTTATTTCGAAGGATACTCCAATGCCATGAAAACCATCTGGTCCGTTTTATTTAGGGATATTTTATTTATATGTTCGATAATTCATAACATAAATCACTTTAAAGCTACAACATGCATGTAATTAAGTTAATTTTGGAAAAGATATGTTTTCCCCAATTTTGCTTTTACAAAGGTTTAGGTATGAGATATTGCGATTGTTTAGGTAACTTGGTCCATAAAAATGGTGCTAAATGGCGGAAGCTTTGTCACCGTTATATGTATGTTCTTTTTTGAAACGAGAAGAATTGCTGTCACCAAGGATCGAAGATACATTGTGTGGTTGAGAGTTGTGAGACATTAACCCTAATACGACCAAAAACACTAAATAGAGAAAAATGCACTAAGTCCAAAAGGATGCGATTACTTATTTCTCTCAGCCAGTGGCGTAAATTTTTTGACATTGGGGGTATGGGGTGTTTGCGAAACATTTATGAATGAAAAGTGTTGCTGAAGAGATTCAAATTACTACACATTGCGCGCGAAGCGCGCTGAAAATTTTGCCATTTAGAGCTAAAATTGTTAAATATAATTGTAATTCGAATAATGCGCGCGAAGCGCGCGGAAATTTACCATTTTTAAACTATTAGGTAAAATATTAGGTTATTTTTGGGTCAAACACTGAACGGGCATCACATTGGGGGTAGATCGTTTGACCATCCCCCCCTAAACAAAAAAAACACCAAATTATTGGGGGTATATATCCACCCCATCCCCCCGGGATTTACGCCTATGCTCTCAGCCAATTACCTCGTGCCGGTGAGCTTCGGTTGTTAGGAAGTAGTGCATAATGTTAATTTAATCATAGTGGATCACACACCCCAGATCAGTGCACACTATTCACGCCGAACCGGTGCAGTCACCAGTGGTTGCCAAAACCGCCATTTGGTAGCCCAACTGGGCGAACTGCAAAGGCCCACCGCGATTTGCGACATTTGGGCTCTTTTCACCTTCCTTAGGCGACGTTGAAAAGTAGCGATAAATGCGATTTGAATAGGCTTTAAGTGTTCGTACAACACACACAATGATGTTCTTGCTACCACAATATCTTCCTGGCCTTCATATTCTTGTACTCGCTTGTTCTGTCCTGTCCAATATAGTCAACTCGCTGTACGCATTTTCGTTCAACGGATTGACAAATCTCCGGGTCAAGGATTTGGAATTCGCCTTGACCTAATCTGAAAATCATCCAAATCAGTCAATAAATGTTAAAACATTTTCAAAAATCAATAAATACTTAGCAAGTATATTTTCTTTTATCACTAATGTTTATTTTTCATTTAACATGTTCATAATATACTCTGCCAACCTTTTAATTACCAAATTATAGGGTGTTTGACCCGGATAAACATTATTAAATATATTCTTAATTTAATTGGGTATGATCGAACAATTCCTAACACATACGTATCGGCCGTCTCTCCTGCCTTCATATTCTTGTAAGCGCTTGTTCTGTCCTGTCTTCTTCTTATGTTCTGTCTTTTCTTGTTATATCATGGTTCTGTCCCCGCCTTGTTGGTTCACAAAAGTTCCGCTTTCTACGAGTGGTTCAAACGTAAAGTTCATGGCAACTCTCACATCTTTTTTCTGTTTTTTCCTACTTTACCACTAGTTTATTACGACATCTTGTTCCGATCATGTTTTAAATGATTACTTTATCTGTAATATATTCCATAAAATATTTTAAATTACAAATTGGAGGAATGTTGCTGTCACTAATGCAAATTACAATGTAACCTTCTTTGCTTTAGTATTGCATTCGAGCATCATTGTATTTTCTATATATTGTAATTCACGGAAAAATGAGTTGAACTTTATTTTAATTGATCTGGTTCACACCAAAGGAAAAATGCAAATGAGATATCTGAAAAAGCAGACCCATCAGTTATGCGGATTGAAAACAAAGACAAGGCCAACCCGGGAGGAGATCTAAGCAGACCCATGCTACATGCGTCTTTAAGAATACTTCTCCAGTAATCGCAAATACATTTTTATTCAAACCCGTATTGACCAAAATGATCTTATCAACAATAAGTCTCGGACGCTGGTCTAAAATATGCAAATGGAGGAAAAACAACCAGCGTAACAATATGAAATGTAAACAGATATCTACCCGCCATACTCAACATGGCCCCTTGTTCAGTTTCAGTCTGTTAGGCCAAAAGAATTTTCTTAGAATGCAAGTCAGATTAATTACCCTTTCTTACAGGGAGTTGATTAGGTTTCAACACAGGAACTTTATTTAAAAGGTTGGTTTCCTTCTTGTTCTACGATAAGGCACTTGAGAATTAAAACCAATTAATAAGTTCCGTTTATTCTCACGAAAATCATGTAATGTGTAGTATATCCACAAAAATCTGAAGCTGTATTCGTCATGTCACTTCTGTAATAGATGGTAACGACATTCTAGTCAGTTCACTTATATTTTACATTTAACATGGCATCTTTAGAAAAGAGAAAACTGTGTACTTTATTCCTTACCTTCTTACTCTTCAACATGTACATCAATCTTATTTTGCCATCAATTTCTCTCACTCAAAGTCAGTCACCCACCGGGAACTCTAGCCTGTAAACTCATAACATGACCTGAATGACTGCAGCAACAGAATCTAGTTCATATTCCCAATACTGGAACAATTGAAACCACCTACCTGAATTTGAGCATCAATGGAAAAAAAAGGAAAAGAATTTAATGGAACACCATTTAGTAACCTTCCGGTTCTTGCAAAGTTGAATTTAGCAACATAAAATCATCGAGAATTTCCTGAACTGTATTCAAAAGCTTTACGAGCTTTTGATATGGATTTACATTTCAAACAGACTGAGCAGGTTTCCCGAGGGATATCTTTTGTGACTTAACAAAATTGGTTTATCTTAATAGGGTACAATAGGTTTAAAACATCGTTCTTAGCAAAAGGCCTGTCATCACTTCAATCCTCTGAAATTTTATCTATTCGCAATCGAACGTTGGATCTAATGTCACTGCAATAGATGGACCCAAATAACCAAATCTGACAAACCTGAAGAGCTTTTCCTCATACAGATAGATCTTCAATCAACCTTACCGATCGTGCCCCTACAATATTTTGATGAGTTTACCTTTGCGTACTTTGTACTTTACATAAGTTGGACAGATGACTTTTTCTGACAATATACAATAGCTGGATCTTTTCCATTTCCACCTGCAAAACTGTACACAACATTAGTCACTACAATCGAATTACTTGTCATACATCGGAACTCTCAATCTCTCCCCTACAATATTTGTAACAGCCCCCCAATTAGGACAGGCAATCGTTTAGTTCTCCCAAAATTCCACCCCTTCAATACCTTGTCAACGATGGAATTCTTCCCTTACTCTTTATCTCAGTAAGGTCATTAATTTTAACAAGAATGAAAATGAAGCTTTCATGGATTCCCAATCGTACCCATCTAGTTTTGAAGATTCCCACACAATAAAACTACTTAGCCAATACGCATTTCAGGATTTGAACTATTTAGAAGAGTTATATTAGCTGTCAACTCTCCTCACTGAAATCACCATCCAATGCGTGCGGTTTTCATCATAGCAACTCTACTATCCCTCAAACGAACTGACTTAGCTCAAACACATCACAGGGGAGATAGCAACACCGAATGCACTTTCTTTGTCATCTCTACTTACCTGAATTAGCAAAAAATAATCTAATTCTATAAGAGATGGCTCGCTATGCTTCCAAATCTCTCCCTTTATTGATTGGAAATGACGGTGCTTTTTCGCTTGTAATTACCTCACCACTTCCATTTATTCACTTAAACGAATTGAACATTTTTAATACTAATGTGGCGTTTTATTGTCCCCCTCCCCATTTGTAGTTTATTTCCAAATTTGAACTTGGCACATAATGTTTTGACGCAGTTATCGATCCATTTGGTGCACCTCCCCCCGTTTTCCACACGTCGTCCCATCCTTGAATACTTGCTTGATCAGGGTCCGTAAGGAAAATTCTCTCACATTGCAGGACAACGGAAGTCGGAACCTAGACAAACTCCACCATCTGAATTGGCAAGAAATAACTGACAACAATCACGCAAACTTGTTCATCACAAAACGCAACCTGAGCTAACTCATAGATCTACACTATAACGAAATTAAAACTCTTGAAAGAGTACCTTTAGTATATATACTAAACTATTTGTCTGAGTTTTAGAATGGAACATGCTAAAACAACTGGATGGCCTGGAATCCCGAGGACCTTTTTGCAGAATCTCAACGCTGCTAGAAATCAATCTTGGAAGTACCTTATGTTGCTGACCCTAGAGGGATGCTCTATTCTGAATACCCTTGATCTGAGTAATACCCTATCCAATGCCCTTGTGAAATAGAGCCATTTAGAAAATGGCTTTTATTTGATACCTTGCGCCCCCCCCACACTGTGTGCTACAGCGCCTGTATGCTTGTGCTAGCCCGGAACTATGGCAGGTCTAAGCAAATTACTGCAATTGAATTGGATGTAGGTCACATACTGCCCTTTTACCTTAGTATTAGCATTCCATTTGCACTGCGGACATGTCAATTAATGCTTATTCTTCTTATTCGCTACCGTGGCATAATTAAATACAACTCTTTTTACTCTATAATAAATTTAATTACAATTTCCTGGAATTATGATGATGATGACATTTTGAAATGATTTAAGGAATGACAACCTTCAATACCACGCCTATGTTGCATACAATGAAAACTCGACAGGCAGGACATAATTGGTTAATGAACACCTCCAACCAAACATGGAAGAAGGTCCTGATGCACTTCGACTGTTGCATCACAAAGAGATGTTCATCACGGACGCTTGATCAGAAAAACAGAAATGAGAGACCTCCTACGAGCGAAGACTATTCTAGTTTTAACACCAGCTTCATGGAAAGTGAATGTGTTACCATGAATGCAAAGGGCCCCATGAGACTACTTGATAAATCTCGATATTTTGGTATTAGTTTTGTTATCTGCAATTCAATGTACGATGCCATGTCTCTACGCCATTTACTCTGCAGGAAACAATACCCTTAAATGGCCCAAAGATGACTCGGGCAAAGATTATTTTGGCAACGACTGAGGGAACCTCAACACCTCTCATGTAGATGTCTCTTTAACATTTAATTACTGTCCTTATAGTTTAAGGTATAGACCCGTCTTATGCACTTGCATTTAATTTTAGGTAATTCTGATGCATGAATAATAAGACTGTATGAGCGTGTGCGTACAAAATTCTTGGAGTTACCCTAGATGAAACCTTAAAAAGGCTCAGACTAGTCCAATGATTGGAAAATGGCTTTATGCATGAAAATAAAACAATGGATACAAGCAATATTATACAGATTTTTTTTGACTGCCCTGTGGTGTGATAGTGTACAAATAATGAATGTTTTACAGTGCATGACAAATTTGATTTTCCGTTCACATGCATATGTTGTAACATTTAGAATGTTCTAGAAAACTCCAAATAATCTAGTTTATATGGGTAATAGCGTAGTAAGTAGAAAGGTCCATAAGAACATTAGAAAATAAAGATTAGTGAAGATTGATGTACTGTAAACTGATTATAGGGATTGCTATAATATTGAGAAGTCCTATTGGAGAGTACATAGATGTACATATATGTACATGGGGGAAATGTTGTATTATGTTTTGGTTAGTTTTTTATTTTACCCAATTTTGGACACCAATGTTTTTCCAATACAGAAGTCGCATGGAGAATCTCTACCCAACGTATTGTGTGCACTTTTCAATTTACGCTGGCGGAATTTAATGTAATAGCAGTCACATGGGGTTCAGGAAAAACAACCATGATGGAGCTAACCATAGAGGACATGGGGCCTCAAAAATCCGGTTGTACAAACTTTTGCACGACCCCAAGCAACCAGCCACTTTCAACTCTGGAAGGGGGAATACGTGTACAACCCTTGCCCTTGCTTTTGCACACATGGACACCATCTCATTCACCGTACTCTTCTCGACCGCTTTCCGACAGTCCCAACAACGACCCATCATGATCCGTCAGGAAGCGCATGATAAAGGCCTTTACCAACAAAGCCAGCAAAAGGGTGGAACTTCCGCAAGGCAGACTGGGACCAATTTGAGAACCTGGTGGATTCAGATTCAGAAGTGCCCAACCTCCCGTCACCAACCTCTCCAACCGGACAAATTCTTACCACAGCACTGTGTCAACACTTTATTAATATAGCAAAGAAGACCATCCCACGCGGCTGTCGTCGCAGTTATATCCCATCCGGGGATGAGGAATGTGATACTCCTTTACAACGATTCCTGAATTCGGAACCCGGGGAAGAAGCTTCATCCAGGCTTCAGATCGACACTGCTTGGACCAGGAAACGCCGTGAGCGCGGGAGTAGACTGTCCAAGAGTCGACTTTCACCCACTCCAGCCGAGCCTTTGGAAGACAATAACCCTCTCACCGAAGACTTCCAACCATCGTAATGTCCAGTGACTGCCACTCAATCGCTGCAGCAGCCCACTCCTCGCAAATGTCGTTTCAAGAACATTGATAAGGATCACCCTCGCTCTGTCAAAATGAGATCACCAACTTCGTCTAGTCCCCGGTGTGGACGGGTCACTCTCAACATCCTTCTCACTAGACGAGGTTACCTCTGCTATCAGCCAACTAATAGGAAAGGCCCAGGCCCTGATACCATACCAAAAGTTTCCTGATGCAATGTGCCCCACGATGTCCTAGATTGGCTCCAGGAGTTCTACACATTTGTCTTACCAACCAGGCCTTACCCAAGATCTGGAGGATAGCTACTTTCATCGCACTCCCCAAACCCAAACAACCTGTCCGACAACCCTCGAGAACAATCGCCCAATATCACTACTGTGTGATTCCTCCTTCAAACTCCTTGAGAGGATTATCCTGGCCCGGCATTGAGCCCGTCGTCGAACCCCTTCTGCCTGACGAACAGCAGAGATTCGCTGTGGCCGGAGCACTGTCCCCCAGATTGTAAACACTTACAAATGATATTGTCAGGGCCTGACACTCAGCTTCTCAGGACCATCCCTTGATCGTCACCTTGTACAATCATATGTTAAACATGCTGCAAGCCGTAGTTTTATTCGCAAGACCAGTGATGGGCAGAGTAGTGCGTCTGCGTCGTCTGAGGAACGGGTACCACAGGGATCTCTGTGCTGGCTCCCATGCTGTTCAACTTGTATATCAGCGATTTACTTCAAAACCCCTAGACAATATGGCTACGCCTACGATCTTGCCCTCTCCATCGGACAGCAACATGGACAGAATAGAAAGCACACTTACTACCGACATGGCCCTACTTGCACCATATCTCAAGGACCTGGCGCCTGAAGCTGTGCGAAGCCAAGACCACCGCTACTGCCTTCCCCCTCACACCAAAGAGCTTATCCGCTAGCTTCAAACAAACCTCAATGGAGCGCCTCTGCCATTACATTCTACACCACCCTACTTGGGAGTGCAGCTTGACCGGCAGCTTCCTTACCGG
>JAMKCH010052707.1:0-26559 GCA_023653785.1 Ophioderma brevispina
CACAATTATCATTCTCCATTGTTCCTTTTCTAACATTATTCCATTCTCACATTGTTCCATTTCTCACATGGTGACTTCTCACACTGCTTCATTCTTCACTTATACCATTTCCTCATCATTTCTCAATTGTTCATTTTTCACAGTGGTTCTATTTCTCACCTTGGTCTAATTTCTCCACATTGTTCCATTTCTTACAATGTTTCAATTTTCTATCGTTATCAAGACCAGAGTTGAAGAGCTTGATTTATTTTAAGTGATGCAAAGGGTCCAAAACTATATTGTTCACACAGGCAAAATTTAAAGGTTGCCCAATCAGGGGCGGATTAAGGTCAGCAAGCGTTGTCAGCAGCTGCTGACAAGCCCCCCCAAAAAAATATTGCTCTCAGGGCCCCATCAGACACCCCCTAGTCGCAATAAAGTGAGACATTGCGTCACCTCGCGGCACTAAGGGGCCCCCACCATAAATGGCTGACAGGGCCTTTTCCTTAAATCCCCACTGTTGCCCATGTGGCCCCAAATTGGTAGTTGCATCTTATACGAGTGAGATTCAGTTTACCCCTTTGCTGATAGATCCTATTTTGGTGATCTCCTAATCACAATAGTTTTGATATTGTTCTATTTTTAAATTTTCTATTTCTCACAGTGGTACTATTTCTAACATTGTTCCATTGTCTTACAATTGTTCCACTTTCTATAGTTTATCCAAGACAGAGATGTGAAGAGCTTGATTTATTTTAATGATGCAAGGAGGGTCCAAAACTATATGTTCACACAGGCAAATTTTAAACAGGTTGCCCTCAGTGGCGGAGTTTAAGGTGTCAGCCGGCAATATCAGCCAGCTGCTGACAGGCCCCCCCCCCAAAAAAATATTTCTCTCGAGGGAGCCCCTCAGACACCACCCCCTTCTAGTCGACACTAAAGTGGGACATTGCGCTCACCTCGCCGGCATCTTCTAAAAGGGGCCCCTGCACCTTAAGCTGCTGACGGGCCCTTTTCCTTAAGATCGGCCACGTGTTTGCCCATGCCCCAAATTTGGTAGTTGCTCTTTTTACCGCTGTGAGATGCAGTGGCTACCCCTTGTGATAAGATCCTATTCTTTTTGTGCCTGACTCCTGTTTCCTATACATTTCTGTTCACCAATAGCCTCTGGGTATATTGTTGTGATTATTCACATTGGTCTATTTCTCACATGGTCTATTCTCACATTGTTCCATTCTTAAAATGGTTCCATTTCTATCGTTTATCAAGACCAGATTGTTGAAAGAGCTTGATTATTTTAATGATGCAAAGGGTCCAAAAAACTATATTGTTCACACAGGCAAAATTTAAAGGTTGCACAAATCAGTGGCGGATTAAGAGTCAGCAGCGTCAGCAGCTGCTGAGAGCCCCCCCCTCCCCCCAAAAAATATTGCTCTCAGGCCGACTCAGGACACCCACACTAGTCGCACTAAAAAAGTGGACAGTGGCACCTCGCGGGCATAAGGGGCCCCCACCATGAAATGTGCTGACAGGGCCCTTTTCCTTCAATCCGCCACTGGTTGCCCATGACCCCAAAATTGGGAGTTGCAATCTTATACCGAGTGAGATGCAGTACCCATTTGTGATAGATCCTTTTTGGTAGATCTCTAATCCAATAGTTGTGAGTTTGTAATTGTCACACAATCAAAGGTCAGTTACATAATTTCTTGCTGTTATGAACTGGAAGGACTTCCAGTTGACTGGTTGGATAAAAGATCACACCTTAAATTCTTTTTCCTTCACTCATTTTGCATCAGTACTCAACACCAGCATGAATTGGCTATTTTACATAGACACCAAAAAAAAAAAAAGACGCATCACAAAACAAAGCCAAAACACACTTGACTATTACATCAAAATATAGCAGAGCGGCTACATTACAGAAACCCAACTGGTCAAATAAAAAGTATACAAACTAGTTACAACACCCAGGTGAAAAGAAGTGGAAATCAACACACACACAGCCAGATCTTTCACTCACTTTGGGGATAACAAAATGTAATGGGGACTGCATGGGTGCTCATGTACTAACTACAGAAGGTACTCACAGGTGGTACCTAAGCTGAACCACACTAGGGAGGGAACTGGTTGTGTATTAGTCAATTTACATTATTACCTTATTTCAATAATGGTGTAGTAGTGTACTGTACTGTAAATCCAGTTGAAACACTCAACGCAAGTGCATAAAAGGGGCATTTATAAGTGACGTCGCATTTCCCAACTTCCCGGGGATATTTTTGATTTTTTATTGTATAACAAAAAAATAAAAAAAGTAAAAAAAAACTCTATGATTAATTTTAATTTGAAATTTGGAATATTTAACCAAACACTAACAGGGATCACTAACAAGTCTTCCGCCCATCACGTTGGTTCGTGGAGGGGTTGTAGGTGGGATGAGGTGGTTTTGTAACGGAATGTAAGCAGTTCCTGTGTGCAAGTTTGGTGATAGAGCTCTTTTTTAGAACGAGGTTTTAAAGAATTTCTTTTTTTCAAAATAGGCATTGAGTGTACATAAGGTCATTAGAGGTCAATAGAAATATATTAACCCCAGGGTTCTGGGCCAATAGTTATTTATGGCAAAGTTTGATGATTCTAAGAATATTTGCAGAAGAAATTGTTTAAAGTCCCATAGGGGTCAGAAGAGTTCATTTGTGCATACCCTCCAAAAGTCCCTGAACCGTGGTTGTTTAAAGTTAGGTTGTCACAAGC
Organism: Ophioderma brevispina; assembly: GCA_023653785.1. NCBI lineage: Eukaryota > Metazoa > Echinodermata > Ophiuroidea > Amphilepidida > Ophiodermatidae > Ophioderma > Ophioderma brevispina. The sequence goes on from JAMKCH010052707.1 coordinate 2,728, forward strand.
ATTTTAGTGTAGAAGTGTTTTATAGATTTGACAAAAGGGGGGTCAAAGGTCATGCAGAGGTCCTTGATCAATTTGACTTATAGTGCACGGGCCTTGGGCCAGTGTTCTTCTTAGCAAGTTGGTAGCTAACGACTGTATTTGGAAAAATGGATACCAAATTTCAAAAAATGGGTAAAGGTAAGGTTAGGGGTCCTTAGAGGTCAATCTGTTTATACTCCATGAATCCCGTCCAGGTCTTTTTAGGTTTGGTGATAACGATCAATTGCAGAAAGTATACATATAGGTTTTATTGGTTGAAAGTATGTGATTTTTAATCAAATGATCAAAGGTCATTTGAGGTCCAAGAGCACATGGGTCACCTAAAAGTCAAATGTTTCAAGTGCGGTCAGCTAAATGTCAATCTGTGCATCCCGGATAGCTGGAACAGTTCTTTTGTTAATTTGCAGCATTTTTTGCAGTGTTTTATATATTTTTACAAAATAAATTGCAGTCTTGGGACTGCTAGTGTGTTGCCGTCATGATTTTGTTTAATGGGGCAAAGGTCACCATGAGGTCAACCAGGTCACCGAGGTCATTAAGTTCACCCGAGGTCACCCAGGTCACCCGAGGTCACCAGGTTAACCCGAGGTCACCCAGGTCCACGAGGTCACCCAGGTCACACCGAGGTCACCAGGTCACACGAGGTACCCAGGTCACACGAAGGGAACCCAGGTACACGGAGGGTCACCAGGTCAACCCAGAGTCACACGAGGTCACCCCGGTACACGAGGTCACCTAGGTCAAATGAGGTCACTCAGGTCACGTGAGGTCACCACCGGTATGTGAGGTCACTCAGGTCACGTGAGGTCACCAGGTCACGTGATGTCACCAGTCAGTGAGGTCAACCCTGGTCACATGAGGTCAACCAGGCACATGAGGTCACCCAGGTCACATAGAGGCATGAGGTCAACCCACCCAACAAACCACCCATCCCATATAACCCTTCCCCCTCCCCATAACCCTAATACCCATGATACACCCTTCCGAGACAACCTCTCCACCCTCCCCAAACAAAGCCCCTCCTCGATCACCCCTCCCAAGCGCACCAAAACCCTACCCCCAATAAATTCCCACCTCCCCAAAACCCCGGCCCCTCCGCAAACAAACCCACCCACCCCCAAAACACCCCATCCCCCCCAACCCTACCACTCCCCTCCCCAACACCCCACCCCCTCCAGAACACCTACCCCTCCCCAACAACCTGACCCCCTCCCAACACCCTACCCCCCCCCAACACCACCCCCTCCCAAAAAACCACCCACCACCTCCCCAACACCCCACCGCCTACCCAACACCCCCACCCCCTCCCCAACACCCCCACAGCCCCGTTAAACATCTTGACCACAGATACATTCACAGATACACAGACCGTCGAAAAATCCCCTATGTGGCCTTCTGCAATTTTGCAGGACGGGACACAAAAATGGGGAAGGTTCATGGGAGGAACGAGGGGTCCATTAGATGACTAATGGCCTTGGTGAATGAACGATACCAATCATCGCCTCTATTCGCCAAGCTCCTTATTGTGGCATGATCCGGTGACCCCTTCGTTTGGAAATGGCGATGTGTATTTTATGGAAAGTTTTGTTATATCGTCTGGGTTGCTGGGTTGACGTTTGAATCATTTTATACTTCTAAAAATTTAAAACATTGTAGTAGGAATCATTGTGGAAAGACACACAAGCATGGTAAAGTCATCACTCTAAAAGCTTTAAAATATTAAAGAGTTCTAGGATCGTTTTGAAACGTTTTTTGTGCAAAATTGTCCCTTTTAAAATCTTCCGAAGTGCATCTTATTTCATTTCTTTCACTAAAATGAACCCTCAGAGACCAACTTTTTTGTATAAGATTGATATAGCGACATTGGTGACAGATTGATAGAATATGAAGGCAGTAGTGATATATATGTGACGAAAAAAAACGGATATTTCACAACCTCATTCAATGTACACGCCGATTACAGCGTGCTGTCTACGGGGTGTGTGCAACTTCGCCGTGTGGTGACCTGCTGGCTGACTGGGCGAGCTCATCGGGGCCAGGCCTTGCCTATCACGACCGTACACAGTGGCATGGAACCGGTGCAGTGCCAACACTACAAATGCTATATCTCATGAAAGCGTCATTATGCAGCAAAATACGATATCCGTACCTCCAAATCGTACCTTCAAAAAGCTGAACACAAAACCCGAGGTAGGCTACCTAACCATATGGGTCCAACGAACTCCTTAATCTTTACAGATTAATCCGATAATTTATCGCTATTCTGTTGGCATTCCAAATTCAACCGTTCTTGCGGTATAGACAGGGGGGGGGAGTCCGCGAATTCAATAATGAATATAGTAATCACAGCCGATCCCGTAACAATTTTCACATTCGTCAATCACATCAGTTGGAGTTCAGCGGTTACGAATATTGCCAAAGCCTCGAAGCAAAGGAAATGAACACGGCCCAAGAATGCAATGGGCACACAGCAATCAGACTCTGCTATGTCCGAGGACGTATGAGATGGCATAGCATTGTGCCAGATGGCATGGATGGCCCAGAACAAACAAGTTTGGCAATCACCATGGCTGCCTGTGGTGTCACCCATTTCACTAGTCAGTGTTGCCAGCTTAAATCGAAACAAAGTTAAACAGTTGATTGCTCGGGCATTCTCCGGGGAACTAGAACAAGGCCCCAATTTATCCGAACTTTGGAGCTCGCCCGTAACATCCGCAATTAGCGAATAGTCAGGTTATAACTGACGAACAAAGGAAATTTGCCAAACATGGGCAAAACAATTTGGACGGAACGACCTCAAGCGGACAGCCACTAACTTAATAGTATTCCATCCTCTTGTGAGGGGGAAGATAAAAAGGTGTTAAAATATGAATGCACCTTTAACTATTTCCAACTCATGTCCTGATCCAATATAGCATGCATTAAATTTCCTCTTTAAAGCTTAACCAAAACATACAAAGTGATGGGAAGATTCCATTTCACTCTATCGTGTAAAGGATAAAATTCGCAACTTAAAATTCACTTACATTAAAAGGTCCATGGCCGATCGCTATATGGCCTCGTCCCCAGAAGCCCAGATTTACTGAGAAGTGGTCAACATTTGGTATCAGAAGAAAGCTCTAGTTTTTTTCTCACTTTACCCTGTGATCGTAGACCCAAAGGATATTTTGGTTTGGAGTTGATGAGCGAAAATGTGCCCCATTTTGTTGACCAATTATATAATTTAACAGTACTCTATGGGGATTACAAATCAAGTTGTTTTTACCTCTCACATACAAAATGGATTGAAAATATAGCGCGATTTACAGATGCGGTTTTGGAGTGAGGCCAATCTATCAAGATGAAAACTTCATTATCCGAATAAGGACCAACCCTTTAAAACTACTTGAATGTGGCCAAGTTTTTAGATGAGGCAATCGAATATTTCCTCCATTTTAATGCTTCTAACTAGAAAGAAAATCTTTTGGGCAAAAACAAAAATGAACAAACTAAAAACAAAACAAATCAAACTCTAGCTAGACTTTTTAATGAAGATACATGTTATCAAAAAAAGTACAACATAAAACAATAAAATTTTTAATTTTGGGAAGAAAAAATTTAAAAGATTCATTTGTTAAAAATAGAAATAAAAATAAAACTACAACACTTAAAACAACCTAACCCCAGAAAAGCTCGAATCCGTATTAAACCACATACACATCGCCACAGGAATTACCTCACATGACAAATACCATGTTAAGTTTCCCAGATCAGCATGAAGTAGTAATACAGGGGCCGAACATGATGGTCATGAAAAAAAATAAACATGACGGGGGTTCCAAATTTATCGTAGGGTTGATTTGATTGGTCTTGCAGATTTTCTGGGCCTGTCAGTCTGTTTTATAAAATTTACAAATTTACAATATGCTAGGTTTTAATGTAGTTAGACACAACATTTATTACATTAATAACAGCACATTTTTGAAGAGCTCCCTCAATTTTCAAAATCTGAGATTTTTTTGCAGTTGTGTTGGTAATTGTCTAGTACTACACAAAAACCTGCGCATGTATGCGCCAATGCATTTTGTCCAATTAAAGAGCGATTTTTTTGGTAATTAAAATCGGGATCCCTGATTGTAATTTAATAGCGTTGTATCTGGAAACCAATTTTATGTCCTCCATGTGAATATGCCACCTCATGGAACTGACCCTCTAACTTGACTTGCCTGAAACTGAAGGAACAACTAATGGATGACCGTGGACACGTTCATGGCGCTGTTTCCCGGATATTTCATATTGGAAATCGGAGATTTCCGAATTCAACTTTTCAAATCAATAACAATTCCTTCTTTTGCGAAACAAAGATTTTTGAGCACACATTTCACAGGTATTGTTTACAAGTCAATCGCCTATGCAACTGTGTGAAAATATATATCCCGGAAATTGGGGGCGCTCTTAAAAAAGTGCTAGTATTGCTTTAATACTGGATTTAATAAAAATAACGAGCAAAACAAAATAATAGAAAACAACAAAAACAAACAAAATGGATTTACAACTTGTCATTACAATTACTTTAGAGCTTTATATGTGGAGGAAATAGGGCCTCTACAAATCCTTATAGGCGACAAAAAGGTGGTCGATTATCAGCAATGATTTTTTTTACTTACCTTTGCCTTATATATTTTTATCATATAAACACACTCAACCTTTGTCCTTTTATAGTAAATTTTGTAACAATTTTCGCAAGAGCACCCAATTAAACAAAAATGCCAGACACGAAACAAGTTAACTCTTTTATTTTGGCCTATCTAATTGTTTTTCCTCAACTATGTTCATTTAACATTGGCAGCCTTGCATAATTACCTGAATGACTCTAAATGTTTCCCTCGTACCTGTGCGGGCCACATTGCTCTGGTGTATTTATTTTTCTGTGTTACAGTAATCAACAAGAGCCCCAGCCCCTAAAAATTCTTACACAATGCACGTCAAATTCTCATTGATGCTTGACCATGATACCCGCCACCAGCCAGAAATTTATTGTGAAGAGTAGAAAAATACCAACCACCACCACTTATCACAGCTCATGCAATGCCACAAATTAAGCCTAGCATTGCTGGGAAGTGGCCATTTTAGGGGAATGTCAAACCTCCTACATAAAAATTTAACTCCTCTAACAAAACCTCCCATGAGCATAAAGTGTTGTTATATAACCCCTATATATTAGCAGGGGGGTCGGACACAATCTGCTCGATTTAGGCATCTGGGATTTCCAAACGGTAATTTAAGGAATTCTTATGTGTATTTTCTACGGCAGCCTCGGTCCCAGTGACATTACGAAATTACCTCTTAAACCTTTGTTCATAAGATCTTAGTAATATCATAATTTAAGAAAATATTATTGCTGTCAAAATCCGTTAGGTATTGTGGGATTCACCTCGCTGCAAAAAATGTAATTTCCAATAACGTCGTTAAGATTTAATATGTGACCAAGCTAAATAGGCTTTAGTCAGTCTTTTGTCCCAATGTGTGGTAAGAGTATACCGTTAAGGATCTTTGATAAAGACTAGCACCAGGTTTACGGCGGATGTTGATGCCGATTCAAATTCACCGTGCTGTTAACTGGCATGTCCTACCACCCCCCAGTATATTAGTGACCCTGTTCCCAATATCATACCAAAAAAATATCACTGATGGGTCATAGATTTCACCTTCAATGCCTACTTCAGAAAGCCATGAATATGCAGTCCAACCCTTGGAAGTGGAACTCAATGCAAATTGACCATATGAGGATGGTGCGGCTAATATAGGTCCATTTTCAGGCCTTCCCTAGTATGGAAATGGATCAGATTTACATGCAAATTGATATAAAATTGGTCACTATTTTAAAAAATTCTAACATTTGTTGGAAAATTTGCCTAGTTTCTCATCTTGAACCAAATTCCCCAAAATTTGTTTAAACAATCAAATGTGTATGAAAAAATTGGCAAATTTGCTGTAAATAAATTCGGGTCCAAATTCTGCATTTCAGAATGGCCATGGGTTCATTTTTGTCAAAAAATTGGTATTGATATGGCCCTCCTTCCGATTCTTACTCCATACCCAGACCAAAATTGATAACCCTACCCTCCACATAAGATATTAACATGACCATAAAAACAATTTGAGTCTTGATAAAGGTAAAGAAAAGACGCCTTTCCAAACCCCCCAAAAATACAAATTTGCATGATTATTATCTAGACTTCTCGCTCAAAGTGAAACAGTGCCGACTTTCAAACGTTCGCACAGTTTACTCACTTCAGCAAAAGTTCTTAGATAAGGTTCCCATCAACACTGGATTTCAGGATCACTCTGCATTGCAATCATCATTACTAGTTGTCAACATGTTTTATGCTACTGAGGCCGCTTACGGACCCTTCTACCCTTCGGTTACATAGACAAAGTCCATAGGGATGAGTTTCTCGAGTTCTTCAAGACTGTAGATGAGTTAGCTGCTGCTGAATTTGGACTACAAAAGAGCAGCAACCATTACGACATTAACATATTAGTCGCTATTGGAGATCAGCAAAAACGATTTGGCAATTTGAAAATAGCTTTAACATTAGGTTTCAGTTCACTTCTGTCATACCCCAAATTATTCTTTTTTTTCAAAATCAGTTGAAAAAACCTGTGTCATTTCTTCGTAAACATGCTTTATCTGTTAATAGATAAAGGACATGATCCAAAGAGTTGCAAAGATTTTAACATATGCCTCATCTTCCTCATTCTCTTTTATTTGTAACTATAAATATTTAAAATAAATTTGCAGAAGTCCTCTGAAATGTATTTCTAAAACAAGTTTGTAAGGTGGAGTTCCACGAAAACTGGCGCTGTTTCATCGCATGAAGAAGCGTGTTCCTGGAAAGTTCCATATAGTTTGATCAGAACAAATTTTGCTAAAATAATTTTATCTTTCTACTTCTAACAGACCCCTCTTTCCCTCACGCACCTCTGTTGAATTAGGTGTATGAGTGATGCTTCATGCACCTTTGCCTGCTGTTGTTGCACCTAAGTTTTATATTAGGAATGAAGTATTGTTTTTTAGCTTCTGGTGCGTGTACCATTGTGATATCACATGGCCGACAACATTATTGTAAGAAGAAACGAGGTGCAGCCAAGTTATTCTATGCCAAGACAGAGCTATAAACAATACCTTAATTTCGTTCTTAAATATTCAACCCAATAAGAGATCCATTTACATATGACTTAATTGTGGTAATTAACCATAATAAATAATATAACAACTTACAATCTCTGATGGATAATTTTCACCATCAGTGAACAATCATTACAGCCCATTTAATTTCACAACAAATAGCGGATCACCACACCACTTTACTACGTACTAAGTTTAACATGGACTATTATTCCCATGGCAAGTTTTGGACACGAAAACAAAAACTCCATTTCTTGAAACCACTTGCCTCGTCCAAATTCCGACCTACTTTTTTCCTTCACAAAAAACAAACAAGCCTCTCTTCGGGAAAAAGACTTCAACACATAACATATCCAATTTATAGTCTCCAAACCACTGCTCCCCTCTATCCAAACCTGTTAACAGTTCAATTCCCCTCACAATTCAAAAGGCAGTATCTACCCACAATATGTGCATACTTACTGTCTTCTGCCGCCACATTTTTTGGACCCTCAAAGTAGACCAATTTTTAAATATACAGACTAACGTCGGATAATTATCCCAGCGTTATATTAAATCAATCAGTCTAGCACAGTAAGATTGGTTTGAGCAGTGCGTATGCACAACGCATTGACACATATGAGCTGAAGCTAGTTTTTAAAATCAGCAGCTCACATCACACTGCTAAGGACCCAAAGACTAGAATAACTATCTCAATGTTTAAGAATATTTCATTTGTGAAAGTCCTTCAGCAATTTAGAATGGATCAAACTGTATATTAGTACCTTGAAGACATTTTTCCTTCTGCCATTAAAATTTTGGCTAATGATCAGATTTTCTACCAATTTCATTTCTCTGGGGAAAAATAGTATCACACAACCCTTTCCATTGGTGTCACTGAATGCAGTAACAATTCTATAGTTGTATATCAACCCTCTTGTGAAATGCACTGTTTTAACACTGCAACAGCAGTTCAAAGTCCATTTAGAAACTGTAGCCCAAAATAACCAATAAATAACCCACATGCAAAACATACTTTACACCTTCCCCTACAAGGTCTCGTCAATCTGACTACTGTTTTGAGCCATGTGGTTGGGTGAACGAGGTAATAAGGCCGTTCAAGGTTTTTTCAACGTAACCTTGGCAACAGGAAGAGTCCAGAAGAATACAAGGTCGTGATGTTACTGTTTGTGAGCTAATAATTAATTCACATCCAGGTCTCTTAGTCCATTTTGCTTTGACCTGATTAGCCAACAAGGGTAGTAAATTGGGCACTCACTCATATCAGTCAGGTTTTAAGGGGTTTTGATTTCCTCGTCACTGAAATAGCTTTAATTTAAATGGGTCAAGTTCAAGGTTTAAAATGCTTTTTACTTCACTGGACAATGGGTGAAGCATGCTTTTTTTTTAATCATTTTATACAAATTTAAAGGTCCATGGCCCATGCGCAATAGCCTCTCCCCAAACCCCATATTTTACCGGAAGTGTTTTATTTTGGTGCTAAGACATCTACTATTTTTCTCATTTACCCTGTGAAATCTTAGGGTTAAAAGATTTTTTGGTTTGGATTGTAAAGCGAAAGTGTAACCCCATTTTGTCCGACCAATATTAATTTAACACAGTGCTCTATTGGGCTACAATTCATTCACGTTTTAGGCTCCGCATCAAAACATTGAAATAGCGGGGCGAAACTTTACAGTTGGGTTTTGGGGTCAAGGTAATCCAATCAAGTGAAACTTTAAATATTAATTTGACCATCCCCCTTTAATTGATTGTCATGGCATAAAAATCTTCACTACTTCACTACATCCATAATACCCTTTCTCTATTTACATAGTCCTTGTTTATCTTAAAAATTGACGCAAACTTTAGATTAAAAACCATGTTCACACACACCACCAATATCCTAAATGACCCGTAAATGACTTTTGACCTCTACTCTTTACCCTTGTTTCTATACATAAGCAGAACCACGTAATGAATCTGATCCTTCAACTGACTACTAGAAGTTTTGCGGTTCTGGCTTTCGCGCTCGCTATAATCAATATAGCTGTGGGCTGCTCCATGACCTTTTATTTGGCATATGACCTTTAACATATGAGGGATCCCTTGGTGCACCTAGCACAGTTTGGTTTCAATTGAACTTGCACTTTTCAATTGATGTCAATTTTACATTTTTTTTAGAACGTTTTCAACTTGACCCTCACACACATGCCATTCATGAGGTCAAGAAAAAACAAACAATCGCCATTGTTAATAAACTTAGTGACCCACACATCCACACACACACGCACAGACGGAATGCTAATGGTCCTCCACTAAGCTGGCAGCCCACAAAAAGCTGACAAAATTTTTTTAGCAAATGGTGAACATGCCACATGCAACAAGTATTGATGTTAAAGCATATTGGCACATTTTTTGAAGAGCGCCCCCCCAATTTTCAAAATTTGATATTGTTGCAGTGTTACTTGTTATTTTTCCTAGAACTATACCTGCGAACGATAATGCTAAAAATGCGTATTTATCACAAATAAGCGAATTTTGTAATTAAGAATGGGATCCCAGATTGACTTAATAACGGCATAGCTGAATGCTATGTTTATGTCCATCCCTGATGAAATCGTGCCACCATCGATAAAATAAACTCTAACTTGACTTGCCCGAACTATTTAACACAACCATTGGATGAGCGTAGACACGTACAGCACTAATTCCCGTCTATTTCCACATTGGAGGACGTTTTCCAGCAGCCGTTGATTATTATCGGGATCCCCGATCATAATTCTTCTAGTAACAAAATTCCTCCTTTGTACCCATTATACAGTTTCGATCTTACCCATTCACAGGTATAGTTTCTAGCCAGTTACCAATGCAAACCGTGTAAATCTCCAAATTTTTGAAAAAATTTTTGGGGGCGCCCTTCAAAAAATGTGCTAATATTGCTTTAACAACTTCCCTTAAGCCTAAAGTAACTTTGCCACTTAACTCGGCTAACTATAATTTTAATGAATGACTGTCCCAAATAAATCATGGCCAGCATGGAACACTTGTCACACACGTAGCAACGCGGTAATGTATGGGCATATTTATGCATTTCTGTAAATGGGATGCAAGTACCTACCAGTGGCGTAAATTTCTTTTTGACATTGGGGGAGGATGGGTTGATGAAAATTTATGAAATGGGGTTTGTTGAAAAGATTCATTAGTAGCTCATGTGCGCACGAAGCGTGCTAAAAATTGTGCCATTTAGAAGCTAAAATCCTTAAATATAATTGTAATTAGAACAAAAAGCATGCAGAAATTTACCAATTTTTAAACTATTATGGTAAAATATGAGGTTATTTTTGGTCAAAAACACATGAACAGGCATCAACATTGGGGGGGGGGGTCGTATTGACCATCCCCCCTATCAAAATATTGGAGGGGATATATCCCCCCATCCCCCAGGATTTACACCTATGGCACCTATGCTATGTCTTACGGTGAATGTTTTGTATACGCGCCAGGTATGTAATACGCTGGCCACGGTTCTTCCGCAGGGACTGTAGTAATAATTACGTCAAAGATTTCCAGAAGAAGGAAAAAATGGATCTCATAGAGGGTATCATTGAAGTATCTTTTGGATTATGAGTAGTCTCATATACGGTAGAATTTCACCTTGTGTGGTGTTAAATTGGGTCACTTTTCAGCGCCCCTGTAACAATGATGATTATCAAACCTTAAGTACAAGTACAGGGTTTGTCCCATTATGATAACAACAATACCAAGAACATATCACATATTTTGAAAATTCAAGTTTATATGCATTCATAATCTGTAATTTTCAAATTTTAAAAGGTCCCAAGAAATGCAAATAGAATTGATGTGGTTTGCATCAAGTCTACATGGAGGTACTAGAAAGCATTCAATATTTGGGTTGGTGATGACATCATTAGTGAAACTATTGATTTTTCAGAGAGTAATAGAAAATTCCAGGTGACTGGTGTGAATCTATTCATGACACTGACTGAAAATCAATACTTTCACTAATGATGTCACTGGTAGTGTATTCTTTTTTTCTGGCCCTGTTTATTGGAATGGAATGTCCCATAAAGATTTGGAATAGGTTTATCATCTAATTTCTTGGGACCTTTAAAATAACACCACATTTATTGCCATTTAATTCTTTAAATATGACAACTTCTTACTGTGATGGTGTTTGAAGATAATAGTAAATCCATTAAGATGTATTAAATTGCATAGAGGTGAAATGGATGATAAAAAATTGCAGAACCAAGTTATTGATTAACTTACCACACTAACTCAACATACCATCACGCCATGAAAATTTCATGTGATAGAGTGTGTTAAAATGTAACAAACCCAAATTTCACAAAATTTGTAATTGTTAAGGTTGTGTTTCTTTTGACTCCCTGGGCTATCGGCTTCTGAACGCTATTTTGATTGGTCACTTGGAATGATATTTGGAGATATTGTAAGAATGGTGGTATGGGTTACACAGAGATATAAAAGCACTTTTTTGATTGGTTACTCAGAGGGCTATCTCACGTTGTGTCCTGTAATGAGCCAATCAGACAGATTGTATCACAGGTGGTAATGCCTGGGGTATATGTTCCTGGTTTTGTAGAAGCTGATCACAATTAGGCTAAATGGCTGAGCAAGCTCAATCTCTACAAGTCAAAAGTGTTAAGTATAGTGCTGACACCCTTCATCCAATAGTGCACTGATCCAGTATACAAAAGTAGGTAACCAATGGCAACCACTGCAGCCATGCAGCCACATCCTTTTGGAAAGTACATTAATTAAAAATATCCTTGTTTACAATGTTATTTTTTTACAGATTTCCCTCCTACTACAGATTACAGTAAAAAATACCCCTTTGTTAGCAGAGCCTGGGTAATTTTTATTCATGCATCTGGGGTACATTTACCATCTTATTTAAAGAGACATGAGAAGATTTCCAGGAAGAAGCACCCCCATTTTTTCTTGAACCCTGGTTTTTTACATATTTGGAATGCTTACCAATATATGAGATCACACCTGAAGTGAATAAGCCGAATATGCCGTCTTTATGTAATAAGATGATGATTTAGTACTTTGAGTCAAAGCATGGTTTCCTATGGGGAACGATTACGATAGCAGGCAAGTTCAAAACAAGGTTTGCGGTTTTCTTTTGCACCTGTTTGTCCAATAAACCTTTGAAACGTTCTCGGTAGGTGGTCTACAACCGATCCAGTGAAATTTGAGAGAAATTTGTATCCTAAAAAAATCTCCTCCTGTCACTTTAAGTAATTTTTAATATTTTAAGTTTTTAAAAATATAGTTTGCTTTCTCTATATAACAACAAGGAATCCACATACTGTTAAACCTTTTGTTGTAGATATCTTTTAAGTACAGATCTGCAGTTGAACTTTTTTCACAGCATTAGATTTTAGCAAATCTAAATACTGCACGGTACACATGTAATGTGATATTTTTATTACGTAGATTAGGCTCTTCTTACAAAACCAAAGCAAAGTGAAAATTGCATTCACTTAAAACTATTTCTTTAACTATAAATACAATTTATTGTCTGCAAATTAACACTATTTTTGTTGTTGATAGCTGGACTTACAGGAAAAGATTGTGCATGACGTAGTTGTAGTCCTTGCGTGACTTGTCAGGCATGTAACATGAGGCAAACACTATGATTGCATTTAGTCCATCGCCATAGTAACCTGCCGATTAATCAAATTACACAGTAATAATTAAAACTCACAAAATCGGAAAATTACAAGTTCCTCTTTTAGTGGAAACAAAACCCAACATCCCAAAAGGTGAACAAATAGCATATGTGTAATTCTTTTTCTCTGAAACAGCCCATTAATACTCCATATATCTGTTCAAATTATTACAAAACATAATTAAAATGTTAGCTAATAAATCTCTGAAAAGTAAATTTGAGCTATTGCGCTCTACGGCTTGACACGCAATGCTAATTTAAAGGCACTATCAGTGATATGCTCATCCGAAAATCGAAAAAATCATCAAAAATCAGATTTTTGCATGTTTATAACAAGTCTAGGTATCCCAACATACCCTGCAAGTGATTAATCCAAAAGCATCCCAATAAGGACAAAATCGGATATTTTGGTCATTACTGTCCGTACGGACACTTACTTTAACATGTTAATTGAATCCGTATCTTTGAACACTGCAGTTTTCTACTCTTTCTGTCAATTTTTCAGTTGGAAAAAATAACTTATGTGAATTCTACAGACTTATCCTTCACATTTAAGCTACTCTTGTAAATTTCAAATATTTGGACTCTCAGTCAAATCACTGATAGTGTCTTTAAGTAGTAATCCGAACACCAATTTCAATTGCATAATAGCGTCATTTGAGTAATTACAGCACATTAGTATATTTTTTTGTTATTTTTTTCATCAAAAATGATGAGTTTCTCAATAGTGTAGATGACACACAGGTTCATTAGCTGTGTGTATTGACTGGCATTGATAGCCGTGTTTGTCACGCTAGCATGTGTAACTTAAACATTACACAAGTTGTGATAGTTTATACAAGCAAATGGGGCATTGCAATTTGACAATGTTAGGAGTAGGAACAACACAGATCTGGAGTCAATATCCAAATTTGGACTAAGGTTTATTTTTAGCAACATTAATACAATTAGAAACTACACTGCACTAATCGTTTTAAACAAAGTAGTGAGGTAATTGCATACAGCATTTACATTATCAATAAATCTTATGAAAAATGTTCACAACAGTTTTTTGATTTTGTAATCAAAATCTTGTAATCCAGTGAAGCTGACAATCATAGGTTTACTCTGAGGGCACGTATGGTCCAGTGGATACAAAGACTGACATGTGATATGACAGTTTTAGGTTCGAGTCCCGCTGCGGCCCACATGTTGTGCACTTGGGCAAGGCACTTTAGCTTGCTTGCCTCTCTCCACCCAGGTGCAAAATGGGGAGATGTTTGGAAATATAATCCACTGAGCACTGCCCGAAGGTATGAGTGTGCTGAGGGCATTGGTACTTCCTTGGCTCAAGATGTTTGCTCACCCTGGCACAAAATATCGAGTGAAATTTTGACAGAATTTTTGAAGGATGCAACCAACTTTGGTCTAAATTTGGACAAAATTAATGTAAAGTTGGTTAATTTTTGCACTCTGCGAGGCTTTGCATGCAACTGGTCCCAGATGACTTTACAATTGTGCTCCCCCAAGGTTGATTCCCTCAGTAAGCCATCATCAACAATGTCAATGATAAAACTGAGATTGTACGCAAAAATAAAATGGGAAGAAAAACAAAAACAAAGGAAAAGCTTAAACAATAAAAAGTTATCTCTGAGCAAAAGTCCTACTATGGAATCAGTTCTTTCAGTGCTCCTTAGATTACAGTGCTAAAACACAAGTATATACACACATCAGAGTTGATTGTCTTTGGCTGACCTGTCTGCAACCTTTGTGGTTGTAATATCATGGCGCAAAATTTGGTGAGGTTTTCACATAATAAGGTTGAATTTCAACACATTTTGTGATTAAAAAGTATAGTAGACCAACCATGAACAGGGTGTGAGAGCCATGGACAAAAATGAGGAAAAGGGAAAAAGAAGGAAAAGGAGAAAAATGACAAAACAGCTGAAATCCCCTTTTGGTTTTGGGTAAGGGATGTGGCGGTGGGCGGTGTGAAACACTACCCCGAAATATACCAAAAATGACAGATTGCTATCCCATCCTTATACTGCTTTGGTGGAGGTTTTTTGGGGCTAATCCCCAGAAGCGAAGAACACTGTTCGAATGTATATTTGAGCCATTCTTGGCAGCACTATTTTTCACCTGATTGACCACTGGAAAATCATTTGCAATAGACTCACCCTTTCATATATAATTTTCAAGAAAAGGGACCCATCATGCAAATGCAACCCTTCGCGGCCGCACATCCCGTACCCCCTTTTCCACTAGACCCCGGGTGAAAATCAAAGAAAGCTAAAACTTGGCACTAACCTAATGTCAAAAACAATTAAAATCCTCTAAACGAGGACAGTTCAACACCCTGAATGAATGCGTGAAATCCATTCAATTTATTTTGGCGTTCCATCGAAAGCAGCAGTGTAACTGTAATATGGTATTATTTGTTTGTAAACAGTTTATGTCCTTCCAGGTCCTAGTCCACAATGTTAACTTTGATAAAAATGACGTTGTGTTACTTGAAAATTTGATGAGAATCTGTCATATTGTAAATTGAGTTTACAATAATATTCATTGAATATTCTACAGCTTCCTGCCAACATATATTCCATCCATACTGTCATCTGCTCACAAACATTTGTTGTAGGGGCAAAAATAAAGGTCCATGCCTAACAATCATCGCCTCGTTCCATAACCCCAAATTTTATCGTTAAGTGGACTCAATTTTGGTGTCTGAAGAAAACCAAGTTTCCTCATTTGACCTGTGAATTTAGGAACCAAGCTGTTTGGTGTGGGCATGTTTGAGTGAAAAATGCCCCCATTTTGTCTTACCATGATTCATTTACACAGTATTCTATGGGCTTCCGAACTTCCATTTTAGCTCTCATTCAACTGACTGAATATCGCCTGACACTTTACAGATGGGGTGATTGGTGTCAAAGTCATTCACTCAAGATGGAAATTTTAAATAAATCAGGTCATCCCTTTAATTGGTGGGGTACATGTGGTGCAAGTGGATCAGCGCTTTTCCCGCCTCATAAGCATAAGGCTGTTGGTTTGAGCCCTTGCTGTCACCAATGTGTTGTGCATTGGGCACAGGCACTTTACTCACTTGCTTTCTCCACCCCAGGAGTATAAATGGTACCGTCATATGCTGGGAATTTAAAACAGATTCGCTGTGCGGTTTATTGGCGAACCCCCCACGCAACAATGATATGATGTAGTCTGGCCCAAACGCCAAAGACAGAGAGAATGGGCCTCTGCCTGCGGGCGTACCATTTCAACCTTAATATGAAATTAAGTTAACATATGAAAGGCGACTAATTATAGTTGATCCTGTCGGGATGAGGTTGAGATTTCAGCTGTGTACCTTTAAAACCAGAATAGGAAATCCCTATGCGACCCATGTACCTGATGACACAGTCACAGACTTATCAGTCCCTGCATAAATTAAGCATCAACATTGTATTTACGACTTATGATCATTCTGATACCCAATAGGTAGGATGTGGAATTTATAGGTTTTGAGGAATGGTTGTTACGAGAATTAGTCATTACTACCCACGCACTGCACGGATGCACCTCAAATCATTTTTGGTGGAGAGGAAAGTTGAGGCAAAACTCCACACTCAAATTATTTAATTTTGTTCATTTTAGGAATGGTTTTCTTTGAATTCTCCTTTCAAATCTCTACTATTAGTTCACCTTTCAACAGTTTCCTTTTGGTCTAGATTACTCTACAATTCACCTTTTGTCTGACAATTTAGTTCACAATTCTCTTCTCCTCAAATTTTGATTTGTGATGGCAATGATAAACCTTGTCACTAGTTCTATAGCAGTGTGTTGGTGGTAAATGTCAGAAAAGGCAACAACTCCCCTTTCAAAAGATGTGACAATGAGATTTGTCACTTCGAAAATAAATTAGGTCATAATTCCAGTTAATTTCTTTGCTCAGTAAAGATTCAGTTTAATCTTAAAGGGATATGCTCAGTTAATTTAGGTTGACATCGTTAATAGTCAAGAGTCAAGTATTTTTTTTTGTTCTTTCCACTGATAATCTTCCATGTATTTTTCTTTCAATGACTCAAAAACAGACATTTGATACCAGTCTGTATGTTTTTTTTTCTATGAAAGGGCCAGGGTTGCCTGACCCAATTCCTTATTGCCAGAGGTAAATGTCCACTAACTTTAATTTTTAGTTAAAATCAACTCAATACAATCAGAAATCCTTATTCTTATAAATTTATAACCTTCACAATTTGTCCTGCTGGGCAATTCTAGCTTCCCCCCCCCATTTGAATTTGTCCTGTTGGGGACAAGCCACCACCACCAGCTGACCCCCTTATATGCCATCCTCCCATCAAAATGTTGTTTAAAGAGAAATCCCACAGTCCAGGTTTCTACATTATGCATATCTAAATACATTCTTACACAATCACATCACTCAAATAATACAGCCCTCAAAATCTGATATTTGCACGGTTTATATGTTGGTTATTGTCTAGAAAACTACACCTGCGAACGAGAATGCTCAAAATGCGTATTTATCATAAAATTAGAATTAAGATCCCAGATTGTTACTTAACGGCAGAGCTGGAAATGCTCAGTTATGTCCGTTTCCTGATGAAATAGTGCCACCTCAAGAAATGACCATTTTTTTTTTTTTTTAACTATTAAAAAAAACTAACGGATGAGCGTAGACACGTACTGCTCTATTTCATATTGGAAGACCGTTTCCCAACAGCCGTTGAATATTATCGAGATCTCCGATATAAATATTCTAATTACAAAATTTCCTTCGTTTGCTACACATAGACATTGTAGAGCTTAACCGTTCACAGGTATATTTTTCTAGCCAGTTACCAATACCAATGCAACCTTGTAAAAATTCTCAAAAGTTTTGGAAAATTGTGGGCGCTCTTCAAAAAAAGTGCTATTATTGCTCTAGGAATATTAACTGAAATGATCTTTGACCTCGCACAATGATGTATCATTTTCGCCAAGGTTATCTTCCTTAAAGCACATGCCCTAATATAAGAACTACTCCAATCAACTTTTCTCACGTAAAATGTGTCATCCAAACACATGCCTACATTCACAGCATTTTACATCAGATTTAAATCTTCTACATTGTCCCCATTAAATGACATTACATACTAGCTTATCCATGTATAAAACAATCCCTATTTAACAGTCATTATACGCACTGACTTACCCCCATGTGACAGTACTTTCTTGTAGGTTTTTATTGCTCTCTACGGCTTGACACGCAATGCTAATTTAAAGGCACTATCAGTGATATGCTCATCCGAAAATCGAAAAAATCATCAAAAATCAGATTTTTGCATGTTTATAACAAGTCTAGGTATCCCAACATACCCTGCAAGTGATTAATCCAAAAGCATCCCAATAAGGACAAAATCGGATATTTTGGTCATTACTGTCCGTACGGACACTTACTTTAACATGTTAATTGAATCCGTATCTTTGAACACTGCAGTTTTCTACTCTTTCTGTCAATTTTTCAGTTGGAAAAAATAACTTATGTGAATTCTACAGACTTATCCTTCACATTTAAGCTACTCTTGTAAATTTCAAATATTTGGACTCTCAGTCAAATCACTGATAGTGTCTTTAAGTAGTAATCCGAACACCAATTTCAATTGCATAATAGCGTCATTTGAGTAATTACAGCACATTAGTATATTTTTTTGTTATTTTTTTCATCAAAAATGATGAGTTTCTCAATAGTGTAGATGACACACAGGTTCATTAGCTGTGTGTATTGACTGGCATTGATAGCCGTGTTTGTCACGCTAGCATGTGTAACTTAAACATTACACAAGTTGTGATAGTTTATACAAGCAAATGGGGCATTGCAATTTGACAATGTTAGGAGTAGGAACAACACAGATCTGGAGTCAATATCCAAATTTGGACTAAGGTTTATTTTTAGCAACATTAATACAATTAGAAACTACACTGCACTAATCGTTTTAAACAAAGTAGTGAGGTAATTGCATACAGCATTTACATTATCAATAAATCTTATGAAAAATGTTCACAACAGTTTTTTGATTTTGTAATCAAAATCTTGTAATCCAGTGAAGCTGACAATCATAGGTTTACTCTGAGGGCACGTATGGTCCAGTGGATACAAAGACTGACATGTGATATGACAGTTTTAGGTTCGAGTCCCGCTGCGGCCCACATGTTGTGCACTTGGGCAAGGCACTTTAGCTTGCTTGCCTCTCTCCACCCAGGTGCAAAATGGGGAGATGTTTTGGAAATATAATCCACTGAGCACTGCCCGAAGGTATGAGTGTGCTGAGGGCATTGGTACTTCCTTGGCTCAAGATGTTTGCTCACCCTGGCACAAAATATCGAGTGAAATTTTGACAGAATTTTTGAAGGATGCAACCAACTTTGGTCTAAATTTGGACAAAATTAATGTAAAGTTGGTTAATTTTTGCACTCTGCGAGGCTTTGCATGCAACTGGTCCCAGATGACTTTACAATTGTGCTCCCCCAAGGTTGATTCCCTCAGTAAGCCATCATCAACAATGTCAATGATAAAACTGAGATTGTACGCAAAAATAAAATGGGAAGAAAAACAAAAACAAAGGAAAAGCTTAAACAATAAAAAGTTATCTCTGAGCAAAAGTCCTACTATGGAATCAGTTCTTTCAGTGCTCCTTAGATTACAGTGCTAAAACACAAGTATATACACACATCAGAGTTGATTGTCTTTGGCTGACCTGTCTGCAACCTTTGTGGTTGTAATATTATGGCGCAAAATTTGGTGAGGTTCACATAATAAGTGAATTTCAACACATTTGGTGATTAAAAATTATAGTAGACCAACCATGAACAGGGGTGTGAGAGGCCATGGACAAAAAATGAGGAAAAGGGAAAAAAGAGGTTAAAAGGAGTAAAAATGCCAAAAACAGGCTGAAAATCCCCTTTTGGTTTGGGTAGGGATGTGCGGTGGGCTGTTTGAACCACTACCCCGAAAATATACCAAAAATGACAGATTTGCTACCCATCCTTATACCTGCTTTGGTGGAGGTTTTTTGGGGCGAAGCCCCAGAAGCT
Source organism: Ophioderma brevispina (assembly GCA_023653785.1). Classification (NCBI taxonomy): domain Eukaryota; kingdom Metazoa; phylum Echinodermata; class Ophiuroidea; order Amphilepidida; family Ophiodermatidae; genus Ophioderma; species Ophioderma brevispina. The sequence continues at coordinate 22,707 of JAMKCH010052707.1, forward strand.
GAGAGAAAACTGTTAGAATGTATTTTGAGCCATTCTGGCAGCACTATTTTTCACCTGATTGACCACTGGAAAATCATTTGCAATAGAAATGCAACCCTTTCATATACTAATTTTCAAGAAAAAGGGACCCATCATGCAAATGCAACCCTTCTCGGCCGCACATCCCCGTACCCCCTTTTCCACTAAGAACCCCCGGGTGAAAATCAAAGAAAAAGCTAAAACTTTGGCACTAACAGAATTTCAAAAACAATTAAATCCTCTTAAACGAGGACATTTCACACCCCTGAATGAATGCGTAAAATCATTCAGATGTATTTGGCGTCATAGAAAGCAGCAGTGTACTGTAATATGGTATTATTTGTTTGTAAAACATGTTTATGTCCTTCCCAGGTCCTAGTCCAAAATGTTAACTTTTGATAAAAATGAGTTGTGTTACTTGAAAAATTTGATGAGGATCTGTCATTGTGTAAATTGAGTTACAATATATTCATGATATTCTACAGCTCTCCTGACCAACATATATTCCATCCATATCTGTCAATCTGCATTCTAACAACATGTTGTTGTAGGGTCAAAAATGAAAGGTCCATGGCCTAATCATCAATAGCCTCGTTCACATAACCCCAAATTTTATCGTTAAGTGGACTAAATTTTGGTGTCTGAAGAAAACCAAGTTTCCTCATTTGACCTGTGAAATCTTAGGACAAAGCTGTTTGGTGTGCATGTTATGAGTGAAAAAGTGCCCCCATTTTGGCTTACCATGATTAATTTACACAGTATTCTATGGGCTTACAAATTCACATTTTTAGCTCTCATATCAAAACTGACTGAAATATCGGCCTGAAACTTTACAGATGGGGTATTGGTGTCAAAGTCATTCAATCAAGATGGAAATTTTAAATAAATCAGGTCATCCCTTTAATTGTGGGGTACATGTGGTGCAGTGGATCAGCGCTCGCCTCATAAGCATAAGGCTGTTGGTTTGAGCCCTGCTGTCACCAATGTGTTGTGCACTTGGGCAAGGCACTTTACCTCACTTGCCTTTCTCCACCCAGGAGTATAAATGAGTACCGGCATATGCTGGGAATGTAAAACAGATTCGCTGTGCGGGAGGAGTGGCGAACCCCCCACAGCAACATTATATGAGGGAGTCTGGCCCAAACGCCAAAGACAGAGAGATGGGCACTCTGCCTGCGGGCGTACCATTTCAAACCTTTAATATGAAAATTAAGTTAACATATGAAAGGCGACTAATTATAGGTTGATAGGGGAAACCTGTCGGGATGAGGTTGAAGGATTTCAGCTGTGTACCTTTAAAACCAGAATAGGAAATCCCTATGCGACACATGGACCTGATGAACACAGTCACAGGACTTATCAGTCCCTTGCATAAATTAAGCCAGCAACATTTGATATTTACGATTATGATCACTTCTGATACCCAATAGGTAGGATGTGGATATTTATAGGTTTTTGAGGAATGGTGTGTTACGGAGAATTAGTCATTACTACCCACGTACTGCACGGAATGCAACCTCAAATCATGTTGTGGTGGAGAGGAAAAGATTGAAGGCAAAAACTACAACTCAAATTATTTAATTTTGTTCATTTTAGGAATGGTTTTCTTTGAATTCCTCCTTTCAAATCTCTACTATTAGTTCACCTTTCAACAGTTTCCTTTTGGTCTAGATTACTCTACAATTCACCTTTTGTCTGACAATTTAGTTCACAATTCTCTTCTGCCTCAAATTTTGATTTTGTGAGGGCAAGATAAACCTTGTCACTAGTTCTATAGCAGTGTGTGTGTGTAAAATGTCATGAAAAGGCAACAACTCACCTTTCAAAAATATGTGACAATGAGATTGTCACTTCTGAAAATAAATTAGGTCATAATTCACAGTTTGAATTTCTTTGCTCAGTAATGATTCATGGTTATCTTAAAGGGGATATACTCAAGGTTAATTTAGGTTGACGTCTGTATAAGGTCAAGAGTCAAGTATTTTTTTTTGTTCTTTCCACTGATAATTCTTCCATGTATTTTTCTTCAATGACTCAAAAACAGACATTTGATACCAGTCTGTATGTTTTTTTTATATGAAAGGGACAGGTTTGCCTGACCCAAGTCCTTATTGCCAGAAGAGTAAATGTCCACTATCTGTAATTTTTAGTTAAAATCAAACTCAATACTTCAGAAATCCTTATTCTTATAACATTTATAACCTTCAAAATTTGTCCTGCTGGGCAATTCTAGCTTCCCCCCCCCATTTGAATTTGTCCCTGTATGGGGACAGCCACCACCACCACTGCCCCCTGATATGCCATCCTCCCCATCAAAATTTTAAAGAGAAATACCCAGTCCAGGTTTCTACATTATGCATATCTAAATACATGTCTTAAAGCAATAACAGCACTCAAAATAATAACAGCACTCAAAATATGATACTTTGCACAGTTATGTTGGTTATTGTCTAGAAAACTACACCTGCGAACGAGAATGCTCAAAAATGCGTATTTATCATAAAATTAGAATTAAGATCCCAGATTTTTACTTAACGGCAGAGCTGGAAATGCTAAGTTTAAGTGCGTTCATGATGAAATAGTGCCACCTCAAGAAAATTACCTTTAACTTGACTTGCCTGAACCAATAAAACAACTAACGGATGAGCGTAGACACGTACATGGCGCTATTTCATATTGGAAGACCATTTCCAACAGCCGTTGAATTATTATCGGAGATCTCCGATATTAAATATTCTAATTACAAAATTCCTTCGTTTGCTACACATAGACATTTTCAAGCCTAACCATTCACAACTATAGTTTACTAGCCAATTACCAATGCAACCGTGTAAAAATCTCAAAATTTTTGGAAAATTGTGGGCGCTTTTCAAAAAAATGTGCTATTATTGCTCTAAGGAAGTTATTACAGAAATGATCTTTTGACCTCGCACAATGACGTTTTTTTCCCCAAAGTTATCTTCCTTAAAGCTACATGCCTAATATAAGAACTACTCCAATCAACTTTTCACGTAAATGTGTCATCCAAACACATGCCTACATTCACAGCATGTGACATCAGATTCAAATCTTCTACATTGCCCCATAAATGACATGACATGACTAGCTTATCCAGTATAAAACAATCCATACTATATACAGTAACTGTACAGCACTGACTTACCCCCATGTGACAGTACTTTCTTGTAGGGGTTTATCGCCCTCATATCGACCGCATGTTCTTTACCGGCTATCATCACCCGCCTCCAGTTCTTCTTGTCTTCCATCTCCTCCTTAGCAGAGTATTCTGGGATGACCTCCTTCGGCTGACCCGTACCACCATCATCTATAACACAAATTTGTACACGATGAAACATAATCCCACAATGCTTAGCGGGCTGTATACAGTATGCACAATATTCCTGGATGCTCCACAAGCAGTTGTCTCAATATTCATTCTTTAAAACAGCAAATACATGAAAATGTCATGCATGTTCTCCGAGTGTTCTGGGATAGCGTCTGGTAACTGACCCATGTTGTTACTATCTGTAACCTGAACTAGTGGCAAGATGAAACATGAGCCCACAATTCACAGAAGATATTGATAGCATGTTAATTCCTGTGGGACATCCTGCGATGATGACTCACCTGCCTACTATTAGTAACAACACAATTTCCAACCCCCCTTCTCATTTACCTCTCTTCCAGATGATGACGGACATGTTTCCCTACATCAAGTGAAAGTGATTTTTTCAATGGCTGTTTTGACTCCCTGATAGGGTAGGTCTATCATCACTTCGTCTAATTCCATTTCGTCTAATAACCACTTGGTCTAAAACCGTTTCGTCTAAAATCA